>JACSVZ010000244.1:0-28383 GCA_014706295.1 Lycocorax pyrrhopterus obiensis
TCAAGACAGCCAGCATGGCTTCACCAAGGGCATGTCTGCCTGACCAACCTAGCGGCCTTCTCTGATAGAGTGACTCCATCAGGGGACAAGGGAAGGATGCAGATGCCATTTATCTGGACTTCTGTAAAGCCTTTGACATGGTCCCCCACGACATCCTTCTCTCTAAATTGGAAAGAGATGGATTCAATGGGTGCACTATTAGATAGATAAAAAATTGGTTAAATGATCGCATCCAGAGGGGATTGGTCAATGCTCAGAGTCCCGATGATATCAGTGATGAGTGGTGTCCCTCAGGTGTCTGTATTGGGACCAGTACTGGTTAATATCTTCATCAATGACATAGAGAGAGGGATCGAGGGCACCCTCAGCAAATTTGCAGATGACACCAAGCTCAGTGTGAAGTTGCCACACCTGAAGGACGGGGCCATCCAGAGGGACCTGGACAAGCTTGAGAAGGAGCCCATGGGAATCTCAGGAGGTTTAACAAGACCAAGTGCAAGGTGCTGCACCTAGGTCAGAGCAACCCCAGTATCAATCCAGGCTTGGGGGATGAACTGATCTAGAGGCGCCCTGGCGAGAAGGGCTTGGGAGTGCTGGTGGATGAGAGGCTGGACATGAGCTGGCAACGTGCGCTCGCAGCTCAGAAAGCCAATCGTATCCTGGGCTGCATCAAAAGCAGCGTGGGCAGCAGGGCGAGGGAGGGGATTCTTCCCCTCTGCTCCGCTCTGGTGAGACCCCACCTGGAATACTGCATCCAGCTCCAAGGTCCCCAGCATAGGAGGAACATCGACCTGTTGGAGTGAGTCCAGAGGAGGGCCACGAAGATGGTTAGAGAGATGGAGCACCTCTCCTACAAGGAAAGGCTGAGAGAATTGGGATAGTTCAGCCTGGAGAAGAGAAGGCTTTGGGGTGACCCAATTGTGGCCTTCCAGTACCTGAAGCGTGTTGTGGATAAGTAAAACCTTACAGAATAAGGGCCTTGTTACCCTTGTAAAATCATGGCTCACTCCTGTTATTTTGGCTAAGTAGAAAAGGATTCTGGGAATGACTCAGCTGGAATAGAGGTAGAAAACAAGTTATGTAACCATAGAAACAAAGTTATATAACCATCACATGTTCACATTGTGGTTTATGGTGGTTGGTTGAATTATATTTGTTGTGTTTCAAAGGTATGCAACTGATAAAGGCCTAATTGCTTAAAAAGGCCTGGTTTTTGCAATAAACAAATTCCCTTTTGCACCTGCCTGGAGGGTCCGTGTCATTACGCATCGTTACAGAAGGGAGCCTACAAGAAAGATGGAGAGGGACTTTTTACAAGACCATGTAGTGACAGGACAAGGAGGAATGGTTTTGAACTGAGAGTAGGTTTAGATTAGATATTAGAAAAAATTCTTTAGTGTGAGGGTGGTGAGGCACTGGCACAGGGTGCCCAGAGACGTTGTGGCTGCTCCATCCCTGGAAGTGTTCAAGGACATGTTAGATGGAACTCTGAGTAACCTGGTCTAGTGTAAGGTGTCCCTGCCCATGGCAGGGTGTTTGGAACTAGACGATCTTTAAGGTCCCTTCCAACCCAATCCATTCTATGATTCTGATTTGCAGTCAGAACCTCCCCTGACGCAGCTTTGTTCCATTCTCATGTGTCCTATCACTGGATACCAAGGAGAAGAGATCAGCAACTCCACTTCCCTCCTCAGGAATCTATAGACAGCAATGAGGTCGTCCCTCAGCCTTCTTTACTCCAACTAGAAAAGCCCAAGTCCTTAGTCGCTCCTCATAGGACATGTCTTCCAGTCCTTTCACCAGCTTTGTTGCCCTCCTCTTGAGTCATTCAAGGACCTTCACATCCTTTTTAAGTTGTGGGGACCAGAACTGCACACAGTTTTCAGGTGAGGCCTGCACCAACGCTGAATACAGCAGGATAATCACGTCTTTTGACTGGCTGGTTATGCTGTGTTTAATGCACCCCAGGATGCAGTTTGCCCTCTTGGCTGCCAGGGCTCACTAACTCACACTGAGCCTCCTGTCAACCAGCACCTCCACGTCCCTTTATGCAGGGCTGGTCTCCAGCCACTCCTCTCCCAATTTATATTTGCACCCAGCATTCCTCCATCATAGTTGCAGAATCTGGCATTTGGACTTGTTAAATTTCATGCCATTAATCATGGCACAATGCTCCAATCTATCTAGATCCCTCTGCAAGGCCACTTGTCCCTCAAGAGTCAACAGCACCTCCCAGTTTGGTATCATCAGCAAACTTGCTAATGGTGCATTCAACTCCTGCATCCAGATCATTGATAGATATATTGAACAGCTTCTGTTCAATTTGCCCTAGAATTGAGCCCTGAGGGACACTGCTGGTCATCAGCCAGATGTAGCCCTATTCACTACAACCCTTTGAGCTCTGCCCTTCAGCCAGTTCTTCACCCAGCGCACTGTGAACCCACTGTGAGGGACAGTATGAAAAGCCTTTCTAAAATCCAGAAAAACTACAACCACTGCCTTCCCTTCAGCCACTAGGCAGGTGACCTTATCGTAGAAGGATATCAAATTCGTTACACAGGACTTTCCCTTTGTGAACCCATGTTGACTGTGACTGATGATTGCATTGTTCTTTAAATGCCTTTCAGTAGCACCCAGTATGAGTTCAAGTCCTTTAACTGTATGTCTTTCATTGTTAAACTTCCAGAAAATGTAAAATAAAAATATAAATTTGTATTTCACCTGACCATAAAAAGTAGAGGTTGAATTATCCCAAGACATGCTTGAGCTTTTGGTTTATTAGAAGTTTATAAGATTCATGATAAATTTACATAAGGGATGTAGGATAAGGATTGCTGGCTCTGCGGTACTTTGGTGGTTGCTTAGCAGAGTATCTTTGCATACCACAAGCTGTGCAGGGGTTTATGATACAAGTCACTTCTGATAGAAGTGTTGCTA
Organism: Lycocorax pyrrhopterus obiensis; assembly: GCA_014706295.1. Classification (NCBI taxonomy): domain Eukaryota; kingdom Metazoa; phylum Chordata; class Aves; order Passeriformes; family Paradisaeidae; genus Lycocorax; species Lycocorax pyrrhopterus. The sequence continues at coordinate 2,938 of JACSVZ010000244.1, forward strand.
CCTACAACACTGATACCTGCAATAGTCCCTCCTCTTTCCCAAGCACGGGGGAACTGCACACTGGCTTGCAGTTGCTAGCATATTTCCTCTGAGAGGTTTTGTCAAGACCCTCCCTTCTTAGACTCTATAGTTTTCAGAAGTCAGGGGGTTTTCTGTTCCACAAAGTAAGAACAAATAGATTAATAGACCTCTAATCCAATGTAAGTAACCACCACAGAGAAGGAAACAGGCAAAAAATTTTCTACCCACCTCTAAACAGAAGTGGCCTGCTAAATGTTTACACAATTCAGAAAGATAATAAAATATGTAATCCAGCCCTTTACCTATCCCCCAGAGACATAAAAAGGGCAACAGAATCAACAGACAAGCACCTACATTTTACAATTTGTCTATGATTTTAAAATTTGCTCCTTCTCCAAAATAGGCCAAATCTCAATTTTCCAAAAATCTCAAATTGGTGCTCCTAATTATGGAGATTCCAGATTTGGGGTTGAGTTTGCTGAACTAAGAAATATGACTATATTTCAAGTGGGATTTAGGCTCAAGTCCAACTATGAATGGGCAAACTGACATATGATATATCAACTCCTCCTCTCCTGAAGGGATACCTTTAGGTGAGCTTTGCACCTTGAACTGCATTTGATCATACCCCGGAATATTAATTTATATATGTATATATGTGTATATATATATATATACATATTACTAATAGATCTCTATGACTATACTTTCTGTCGTGACACGTATTAACACTCTGTAGTTATCACCGGCAATGCTAAACCTGCTTTCCTGTTGCTTCAATAAACCATACTATGCATGAATCTGGATCGTGCAGGTTCTTACTGAATGCAAACAGACCTATAGTACTGAATTGGTCAATTGCATTATTAGTGACTCTGTGCTTGTGCAAGGTCTTCCTAACTCGACCAGACTTATAGTGCTGAATAGACTATAATCAGAAATTAAGCCAAAATGCACCCAGCCCCGCCAAACTCTGAGGACCAGCTGGAATGCAAGGGGGTTTATTTTCTGCCAATTTCCCTATACCCTTAACGTAACACATAGCAATCAGCATAATTGCATGATTTTATCTTCATAGTTGACCAGTACATAAAAAAAGGTAGTCTATAAACAACAAAAGCAATGACCGATGTTATAACATATTTATTAATTTTAGAACTTCTACCAGTGTTTCAACAATAATATTTAGAGGGTTTGTAGAATTTCTTTTCAAGGCTTAACTGAGAACCACTCTAGATCACAAATGGTAACTAAAACACAGTCCAGAATTGTATGAATAGTCACACTCTCTTTCTCTCTTAATGCTGTTTCACACTTTCTTTTCTGCCATGGGGCATTCAAGGAAAAGTATGCACTATAATCACATTTCAGCAGTGTTCTAAAACATAATGCTATCATCATTGCATATAAACTCTTTAAAAATATACTTCTGTCAAAAGACTGATTGACTTCTATGTACACTACAAAAATAAATTTTCACATAAATTATATGGCATAATTTTATCTTTGTAACCGAAGTGACACAAACCTACCAAAATAGACAGGTGATGAGACCCAGCTTGAATATTTTTTCTTTTAACTCTTATGCTAAAAGGCATCATGAGCCTTTAATGTGTTATATACTCTTTCCTATTTAACATTAGTAAGCATTCTATTCAAATAAAAATGCATTTAAAAGGAAAAACATAGCTGTCATAGTGTTTCCAATAGAAATAAGGTCCTTGCATTTTGTTTGGTATAAACTGCCATGACAAATACTGTAAGGAAAATTCTTATGATACAAAAATATAAATATCATTCACAATTAAAAAGGTTTTAAAAATCCCCAAAGCAAACCAAAATAAATGTTGTCAGCCACCAAGTTCTCTCTTTGTCGATGTGGCTATTGAAGTGTGAAGCAGCAGACAGGTCACCTGCTCATGATATGCAGGACAAGGAATTGGGCAGGGGCAGAAAAATGATGGAGAAAGATGAAGAGAGAGAGAATGAGAACTTTTGTTCTAGTATTTTAAGTTAAGGTTCTCCATCCTTATGGTTTGGTTTCAAACAGAACACAGAGATTGAAGCATTTTTTCAGGCCCTTCACTTGCAGCAATCCATCTTTAGACTAAAACATAACCAAAAAAAGCTAAATTAGTTTCACAAAGAGATCTCAATTTAGCTGTTTTAATTAAAAGTGCCAATGCAGCATGGGAAAACCAATCAAAACAACAGAGGAAATGTGTCACTCGTTAGTCCTGGATACAACAGAAAGTCATTTACATTTAATAAGTAAAAATAGAGGGGTTATTTTTAATTCTTCCATTTGATTTTTCTCACTTCCTATTAACTTCTTTCCTGCCATTAAAATAAGGTGACAGAGGTTAATGCTTTGAATGCTATAAGGAGACAGCTGAGCTGTGGCTTACCAAGAAAAAAATAGATTATTTAGCTTCTAATGCCACTCAGTTAACAGTATCAATATCAAAATAAGGCATACACTCTTTGAATTTCTATAACCACCAGCACCTCTCAATGTTCAGCACATTTTGAAGTGAAAAAAGAATTATTATAGTGTTTGCACACACTTGGCACCTTTTATGAAAAATGTCAAAACACTTTTGCAAACAATAATTAAGCCTCGCAATTCTCCTGGGAAGTAGATAAGTGCAATTATGCCCATTTTACTGACTGAGAAACTAAGGCACAGGGCAGTTGCATGACTTGACCAAAATCACGTGTACCAAGTCATTAATCGAGTGGGAAACTGAACCACACTCCCAAACTCAGATTTCCTGTCTTCTATTTTATCTTGGCCCTTTGATAATGGTAGTCTATGGTACATGTTAGTTAACACCAGTGCAGTTTTCACTAGTGCCTATTAACAGAGAAAGGCAGACTCACACCAGCATCAGTGGGTTCATAAGCCCATTAAGGGTTACCATACGGTAAAAGAGAAACTACAGTACACTGGGAACATACACACACTGACAGGTACACTTCGAGATGCACACATCAATACACACAGCAAAACAAAACCTGCACACAGCTAGAATTATTTGTCTCTAACATATTTACTTCATATCTGCTTAGTTTTTAAAAATATTGTGCATAATGCATTTTAAAATTAACAGTAACATTTCATACTACCACAGTTTGTGATATGCAAATTTAAAATATTTTAAACAAACATGTACCTTTACAGAAAAAATCCTATTACATAAGCAATATTTGCATTGAATTATACAAGTAACTCAAACAATATTTAAGCAGCAGAAACTTAAGCTGAAATTTAGAACTAGATAAAATTGTGGCAAAGAGATGAAAGTACAATAAGTACAGAGCAAACCCAATATTGTCCTCACTCTATTAAGTGGAGACAAATGATTCCAGATTATACTGCTTTACAGTGTTCTTTTGTATATTGCATGTGCATACCTCTTTAAATATTTATAGAAATATTTTACAAAATAATACAATAGGTTGCAGTAACACTGAATTGTTGTCCTGATGCAGCATGTCCTTTCTCACAACTTTGAGCAGTACTTCTCTTCAAGCAGTTCTGGAAATACAGCTTTCCATCTTTGCCCTCTTCTTCGCTTCAGTTATTACCCTTTACAAATACAAAGGAAAAAATCAAAACATTAATTAAAGTTCAAGAAAATGAAAGAAATCAAGCTAACCCAACGCTCATTTTGTGATTCTTGTGGTCACAGTTAGCAGTGAGGCATGATGTTTCTCTTTTTCCAGTCACTGGGGACTTTGCCTGACTGCCATGGCTTTTCAAATATGTGTTGTCACTTGGAATCAGCCTCAGGAGTGTTTCTCCTGTTTTGGAGGCTTCAGTGACCTTCCTACAGACATGACTACAAAAGTGTGTCCAGTTCTTGGCGGCCGATAAGCGGGCTGCACCGGCTCCAGGCACAGCAGGCACACCTCGAGGAGACTAGGTGTAGCAATCCCAAGCTCCCGGGAACAAAGGAGGCAGGAGAGGACCTTTTCATATGAATTCCAGGAGTTTATTCCCGAAGGGGTCAGTGATGAAAATGGGCCCCTACAGGGTCCGGCGAGCGCTTTAAGTATCAAAGGGAAAAGGGGAGGAGCGAACAAAACGGACCAATGGATAACAGTGTAGGAGGAGGAACCCGATAACAACAAACCAATCCGGTGAGCACAGAGGAGGGAACAACCAACCTAGACCAATAAACAATCGAATAACGGGAACTTTCGAGAATGGGGGAGTAGCTTTAGACTTCGGCCTCGCCCACGGACAGCCCCTCAGACTCAGACTCATCTGCCCATTGGATGGACATAAGCTGACAGGCAGTGGGCTGTCCCGAGGTGGGCCAAGGCACCACAACATCTCCCCGGTTTTTGTTTAGTAAATTAAAAAATAAGCGCTTAAAACAAGATAAAGCTATAAAAATTAGGCAACTGATAAGGATGAGTTCTAGGATGGACTTGAGGATGGAGACGCCCCATTTTGAAAGTCCGGGTATTGCTTAAGAGATTGTCAAACCAGTCCTCGCTCTCTTTCCGTAGCTGCTACACTTGCCGTCGGATGTTTTGGATGGCACCATGGATGCTTTCGGTGTGGGAATTGAGGTCAAAACAACACATTCCTTCAAACTCCTCGCACCCATGGCTGTGGGCAAGCAGCAGAAAGTCAATGGCGGCACGATTCTGGAGTGTGGCATGCCTGGTTGTTTCCTCGTCTGCGAGGAGTTCGCCTAGGGCTTGGGACGTGTAATTAGCTTGCTTGCCTAGCCAGCATTCAATATGATCGATTTGTCCCAGAGCCCTAGCAGCTGCCACCCATGGGAGAAAGATAGAGGCTGCGACTCTTTTGGAATAGGGCCATGATACAATTTCTGAGTCTCAGTCCTCTTTTATATTGCCAATTGACCTTTTTGTCCTCTTTTGGGTTGTCCAATCAATCAGGTGTTTTTATCTGGTGTTATCAAAGCCAATTGTCCCAGGGTGCATGGTCCTCCTCGCAAACGGGATGGAATCCCAGCCCATGCCCGGTCACCGCAGATGAAAAAGACTCCCTTAGGGAGCTGTCTGGGCTCCTTTGTGGACTCGGCCAGGAATAGGGTGATTATATATATATATATATATTATATATATATATATATATATATATATAAGGTAATATTGCACCAATCGAAAGTTGTGTAAACCGAATTGTGAGGTTTGACCTCCAAAATGTGTGATTTTCTGATTGTGGAGGGCTCATGCAATTCCCTTCCTTTTAATCTATAATTAAAATCGACACAATAGGTGGCTTTGGCGGAACCAACAAGGGCCAATTCTTGTGGTTCCTGTGGTGCATGTGGCAAAATCCTCATCCACTTGTCCCAGGAGCAAACCGGATGGGGCTTTTTTCCTACAAATGGATAGTCATTTGATCTTAAAGGGACCCCAACCAGGCATGTGGACATGGGGTCCTCCGTGCCGCTCATTGATAGGCAGAGTCCAGACTGGTTCAGGGCTTTCGCTAGGGTGGTCCAGACATTGGACTTCAATTGAGGGACGATCCATCCTCGGGTCGAATGAGGAAGCAGGAACAATAGGAGTAACAGAGTGGGAGACATAGCGGAACCTGTGAACGCAAATGAACAGGGTAATGAGCAACTGGAACACAACATAAACTTGGTCTAGGTTATTCCCTCTTCCTGTGCATTTCTTTGTTTGTTCTGTCTTTTAAAAATGGTTTGATCCACTTTCCTGGTACCCATTTAGGGCCTGCAGGAGTGGACACACAACCGAAACCTCTTCCCCACGTAATTAGTGGGAAGGGGCCTTTGACAGTCTGGGTTTCCGGGTCCTTGACCATGACAGAAGGCTTTTCTTTGAGTCTTAATTTCAAATTGTCATTAAAATGACACACCACTGGTGGATTTACATCTTCAAATGAACAGTTTAAAAAGTTGATTGTAAACAGTGCTTTTGCAAGTCTAAGGATGGGTGTGTTGGTTTCTTCACCGCCTTTCTGCTGCTCTAGCACCCTTTTGAGTGTTTGATGAGTTCTCTCAACAATAGACTGACCTGTTGGAGAGTGGGGTATGCCAGTTTTGTGAGTAATTCCCCAGTTTTGAAAAAACCTTTGTAGGGCTGTTGAAACATATGCTGGACCATTGTCTGTCTTTATTCGTTTCGGCACTCCTAAAGTAGTGAAAGCTAGCATAAGGTGGTTGATGATATCTTTTGCTTTATCTCCAGCATGTGCTGATGCGAACACTGCTCCTGAGTAAGTGTCAACGGAAACGTGAACATATTTTAATCTCCCAAAAGATGGTGTGTGGGTGACGTCCATCTGCCAAAGTTCACAGCTTCCTAAACCTCTCGGGTTGACTCCATTGCCTAGAGATGGTACCTGAAACTTCTGGCAATTGGAACATGTCGCCACAATAGCTCTCGCTTGCTCACGGGTCAGATGGAACATTTGTGTGAGAGCTGGAACATTTTGATGATACATGGCGTAGCTTATCTTAGCTTGCTGAAACAAATTTGGCAAATTTGCCCTCTGGATCGGTAATGCCAATTGGTCTGCCCTCCTGTTGCCTTCGGCAATGAAGCCAGGGAGGTCGGTATGCGATCTTACATGCATTATGAAAAAGGGTTGCTCTCGGTGGGAAATTAACTGTATCAGTTTCAAGAGCAACTGATAAATAAGGGGGCTTTTGACTTCTTTTAGCATTGCATGTTCTGCTCTTGACACTACTCCAGCAACATAGGCTGAATCTGATACCAAATTAAGGGGTTCTTTGAATTTTTCAAAGGCTCTAACCACGGCTGCTAGTTCCGCAACTTGCGGTGACCCTTGGACCTTTTGGACATCGGATTCCCACTTCCGAGTTTGAGGATCTCTCCAAGTCGTTACTGACTTGTGAGATGCTCCAGAGCCGTCTGTAAACACTGTTAGAGCATCTAAAGGTTTGTTGCTTTGGACCAATTTTGGAATTAATTTTAGGACTGAATTAAATAGTTTATGTTTGGGAGAATGAATGGAAATTTGGCCTGAGAAGCTGTCAAGAGCAAACTGCAAAGAGATGTTATTTTGTAAAAGATGTTCTAGGGCTTCATGTGTAACAGGTAAGTAAATGCATGTAAAATCGCATCCAGCCAAGGCTCAGAGGAGTGATCTAGCCTTTATGATAAGCTTTGCCATATGTTCTTGCGGCATGGTGATACTTTTGGATGGTTGATGCGAGAGGAAAACCCACTCGATGATTAGCAAGGGGTCTCTCTGCATCTCATCCCATTGAAAGATCAACCCATAGAGGTAAGGCATGGCTCCTAGGAGGATGTATTTGAAAGGCAAGGTAGGATCATACCTGTGGGCTTGTTTGGAAGATAAAGCCTTCTGTACCTTGCAAATGGAGTCTCGTGCTTCCGGAGTCAATGTTCTTGGGGAGTTCAACTCATCCTTACCTCGCAGGAGGTTGAAAAGGGGTGCTAGGTCTTCAGTTGCTAGGCCCAGCAGAGGTCTGATCCAGTTAATTGCACCGCAAAGCTGGTGTAGTTCCTGTAAGGTCTTTGGGTCATTAATGGATATTTGCTGTGGAACAATAGTTCTTTCGGTTATCGAGAGTCCAAGATATTTCCATGGACTGGTTTTTTGCACTTTTTCCTGCTGGATCTCAAATCCTTCTGCTTGCAAAGCAGATACTGTCTTTTCCGGAGTCCAATACGGGTAGGATTGATTTGGGGAGCAGATTAGAATGTCATCCATATAGTGCAATATGATTGACTTTTGGGCAACTTTTCAAACTGGAGCTAAAACCCACGCAACGTACCGCTGGCAAATGGTTGGACTATTTTTCATCCCTTGTGGGAGTACTCACCAGTGGTACCGTTGCATGGGGGCCTGCCTGTTTATCGATGGTACTGAAAAGGCAAATCTTGGGGCATCGGTCCGGTGTAGGGGGATCTGAAAAAAGCAATCTTTAATGTCAATTACAGCTAATTTCCAGCCCCTCGGGAGCATAGGGGGCGATGGCATTCCTGGCTGCAGGGGTCCCATGTCTTCAATTACTTCATTATCTTTTCGCAGGTCGTGGAGAATTCACCACCTGTTTTTTCCCGTCTTCTTTATAACAAAGACAGGGGAGTTCCAGGGGCTGTTGGATGGTTCTATATTGCCTTTTTGTAATTGCTCCTCCACGAGAGCGTGGAGCGCACTCAATTTCTCTTTTTGTAGAGGCCACTGATCCACCCACACTGGTGTGTCTGTTTTCCCATTCAGGCATTGGGTGGGGCGCTCCCCAGTGGCCTCTAGGGAAAACCCCGGAGGTCTGTTGTCACTTCCATCCGGGTTCCCCATTGAGGACATAAGATCCCTGCCCCACAATGTAAACCCGTAATCGATAACAAAGGGTTGGATAGAAGCTACCCGACCTTCCGGTCCCTCTATTTGACTGATATCTTTACTCCGGTGAGCTGGCACGGACCCACCTACACCTGAAACGAGGCCATCCTTGGTTTGTAGCTCCCATAGCTTTGGCCAATCGGTTGACGACACGATGGTGACGTCTGCTCCTGTATCAATCATACCTGTAATGGAGACATTGTCATTCTTATTATGCAGATTACAATTAAACATAGGACGGTCATTCCCAACCACCTTAGACCAGAACACTTTTGGGAAAGAATAGCCTTTAGGTATGTCTTCCGGCATTATTATCACTTGTGCGATTTGGTAACCTGCAGGAAAAAAGAATGGTGGAAAATTGCATTTTACTATTATATTAAATTTCCCTTCATTGTCAGTTTTGGTGATTGTAGGAATAACCTCTACTTCTGGTGGTGTGGAGTGTGGGTCACCGAAAACAAATATTGTCCTTTTACTTAGCTTTTCCGTGGTAGTACTAGGAAGACAGTGCATTTGGTTATGGTCCATTTGAATCGCATTGATGATTTTTGCTTGTAGTCTCTGGGCAGCTTCCTTATTTCTATCTTCACGTGGGGCTGCTTTTTCGCGCTGCTTTTTCAGTTTCCCTGGTGCGTGTTCGCAGGTGATGACACCAAGTCCTTAGGTTTTTCTGTAACAACATGCTTAGGAACACTATGAATGGGAGCAGGAGCATGACAATATTTGGCAGTGTGGCCCTTTTTTCCACATCTGCTACATATGAAAATAGGCTTTTCTGTGTTATTTTCTCCCAGCTCTGTGGCATTTATTATAATTTTCCCTGACAACTCCCCCTTTTTCTTTTGTGTTTGTGTTTCTAGTGTCACTTGCCTCATACAAGCTTCTGTCATTAGCAACAGAGTAAGTGGTGGCTTGAATGGAAGGGTGCTAATGATTCTTTTACATGTTTCATTTGCATTATTTTTTGCAAATACTGTTAACAATTGATTTCGTAAGTTTTCATCATCAATTTGCTTGTTGATCGCGGCCTCCAGGCGATCAACAAATTCTATGAATGATTCTTGGGAAGCTTGTTTGATGGCAGTGTAACTCATAGTTGTTGTTAGTTTTGAGGGCATATTAAAGAATGTTTTTTCAGCTGCACCCCATATAATATCTAGAACCGGTTTAGGAATTTGATTGGCCTGATCTTGTGGCTTACTCAATTGATTTTCTCCAAATAAGTGGTCTAATGTAAGGTTGGCATTATTTGGATCCTGCAATATTAATGGAAGCTGCTCTGCTAAGTGTTCTTTCCACAACCCTTGCCATAATCGGTATTCGTTTGAGGAAAGTAAGCATGAAATAATTCTCTTGATATCATGAGGGACTAATACATTTGCAGTGCACGTGGCATTAAACAAATTTTTAAAATATTGACTGTCCCTCCCATATTCTTTTTGCACCTTGCAGGCATCTTTTAAGTTGTTATAATCAAAAGGCTTCCATTGGGGGTTTTGTCCGGCTCTATTATACTGTACAGGATCAGCAAAAGGGTTCAAATTGACTTCCGGGTTCCGGTTCAAAATGGCGTCGCTTCTGGTTCTCACAGCGTGGGAACTGGAAGCTAAATTTTCCCGAGTGAGGTCATCAATGGGAGGAGCTGAGGGAGGGGGCGGAGGGGGAAGTCGAGACCACGCCCGCTTGATGTAATGGAGGCGGGGTTTGAGGATTGGGAGGAGTTAGTAAAGGGCATTTCCGGTGGTGGGAAAAATGGGTTCTGGGAAGAAGGGCAGAGAGGATTGTGGGAAGGAGAAGGGGTTTTGGCAGGCTCTGCCATGCGGCCGCCACCATTTTAAGAGCTAGGGGAGAGTGAAGGGGAAGATAAAATGTCCGTTTGGACAGCATGGTTTTCTTTGCCTGGAATCTCGGATTTTTTAGGATTTTTAACTCGGGCAGAGGGCGAGGAAAGAGGGTTTCGGGACGATTCCAAAGTAGTGTGGCCAGCACTACTCTGGCAAGGGGGCTGAAGAGATTGAGAAGAGCCAGGAAGCAGGTGGCAATCCTGTGCCTTTTGGCATTTTGCTCTTTTCAATCTGTCCTGCTTAGGGGACAAGGGGTTAGGAACAGAGGGTTTGGGATTTGAGGGACAGGGAGAACTGGGGGCAACTTTGGCTCTTTCTTTCACTTTCTTCTCCTTTGCCACTGCATCTCAGATTAAAATCACCAGTGGAATAAATTTGTCCACTGAGCTGTCTTTAAAGTTTTTGTAAAAGAGCTAATCGCTCACAAACCTTATTCCAAAATGAAATTTTCTGCACATCTGTTACAGTGACATTGGGAAAGTAAAGAAAGACCCACTTAACAAATTTTCTTAACAACCTTTTAGAAAACTGAAATCCACCCCCCCTCAGGGATCCCACAACTTGGGTAATAATCTCCCGCTATGGTGCAGTGAGTTGGTTTCCCATTTTTAACAAAAGGCACCTCTTTTCTCTACCCTCCTCAGGGTAAAAAAGGAAGAAAGGAAAAAGAAACTGCCCAAGGACCCAGAAGGAAAGGCTCACCCCAGGGGGTAAAAGGAGAGTTTAAGGAAAGCCCAGGGGGAGAATAACGAAACTTACCAAAAGGCGATCCCGGAAATAAAGTCCACTGAGGAGGTCTCCCGGGGAAGAACCGGTCCTCGTGCAGTTGAGGTTGCCCGCTCGTCCTCGGAGCGCTGCTCTCTAAAACGAGGCACGCTGCGACGAGGGGGACGCAGACGCCGAAAACTCGACTCTTAGCAGCTCCGGCTGCAATGACAGAGTCCAGGCTGCTGCCAAGGAAGTCTGCAGGGACTGCACTCACACTGCAGTCCGGTTCGGACGCCGTGTGTCACTTGGGGTCAGCCTCAGGAGCGTTTCTCCTGTTTTGGAGGCTTCAGTGACCTTCCTACAGGTACGACTACAAAAGTGTGTCCAGTTCTCGGCGGCTGATAAGCGGGCTGCACCGGCTCCAGGCACAGCAGGCACACCTCGAGGAGACTAGGTGTAGCAATCCCAAGCTCCTGGGAAACAAAGGAGGCAGGAGAGGACCTTTTCGTATGAATTCCAGGAGTTTATTCCCTAAGGGTCAGTGATGAAAATGGGCCCCTACAGGGTCCGGCGAGCGCTTTAAGTATCAAAGGGAAAAGGGGAGGAGCGAACAAAACGGACCAATGGATAACAGTGTAGGAGGAGGAACCCGATAACAACAAACCAATCCGGTGAGCACAGTGGAGGGAACAAACAACCTAGACCAATAAACAATCGAATAACGGGGAACTTTTGAGAATGGGGGAGTAGCTTTAGACTTCGGCCTCGCCCACGGACAGCCCCTCAGACTCAGACTCATCTGCCCATTGGATGGACATAAGCTGACAGGCAGTGGGCTGTCCCGAGGTGGGCCAAGGCACCACAACAATGTGTGGCTTGACAACTACATCGGTTAATTCCCTAAGGACCCTGGGATGCATCTGACCGGGTCCCATGGACTCGTATATGTTCAGGTTCCTCAGGTGGTCTCGAACCTGATCGTCTCCTGCAATGGGTGGGACTTCCTTCCCTCAGTCGCTGCCTTGAGATTCAGAGACTTGAGAGATGTGGAAAGAGAGATTGCCATTGAAAACGGAAGCAAAAAAGTTGTTGAGGACCTCAGCCTCCTCCATGTAGATTGTCACCAGATCCCCTGTTTATCAGGGAGGATACAATTTATTTTTCCTTCCTTTTCTGACTAACATACCTGTAGAAGCCCTTATTATTATTCTTCACATCCCTTGCCAAATTTAGCTCCAGCTGTGCTGGATTCCTGATCCCATCCCTACACATCTGGGGCAGCGTCCCTATATTCTTCCCGGGATGTGTGCCCCTGCTTCCACTGCCCGTGCATTTCCCTCTTGCATTTCAGTTGACGAGGAGGTCCTTACTCAGACATGCCTTACTCCTGCCTCCCTTGCCCGATTTCTTGCACATGGGAATTGATAGCTCTTGTGTCTTTAAATAGCTTCCAGCTCTGTTCAGCTCTTTTATCCCTGAGAACAGTTTCCCAGGGGTCCCATCCACCAGTCCCTTGAACAACTGAAAAAAATCCAAACATTAATTAAAGTTCAAGAAAAAGAAACAAATCAAGCTAATCCAACACTCATTTCATGATTCTTGTGGTTACAGTTAGCAGTCAGGCAATGTGGACTCTTCTTCCATCAGCCATGGACTTCTTGGTAATGAAATCCTGATGCCAATCAAAAAAGATTTAGATGCCTTGATTTCCGAATGCCACAATTCAGTCAAAACCAATGGAAACTTCAAAGAGAAAAAAAGCTGTATCTGATACTGACACAGTTAAGATTGTCATATTAGCCTGCTCTTCCACTTGGAAATCTGAACCCAAGCATTTCCTTATTCTGAGGATACTATCACTTACTATATTCCTAGACTTTGAGTATAAATGCATTCAGGTTTATTTGCTCTTTGAGATGTTTGGAGAGAAGTTTTATAAATCAGAAGGTGGTTTTATCAGGAATCATCAAAAATTTCCATCAAAATTCTGCACATATATGCGCGTGTATCTGCATATGTGTGAGTAAAATATGTCCGCAATTCAAAATAAAATGCCTTGCTTTGGTCAAACTACTGTCCACCACTGAAAAGCTGTGAAAATCAGAGCAAGAAAATAGGGACCAAGAGCTAAGTAAGGATTTAACACTTCTGGTTTTTCCCCCAAATGAGGAAGAAAAAAGAAGTTAATTAAATCAGTTTTCAAACACAAGCCCCAGAAAGCTTTAGGGATAAAAAAGTCAAATTATGCCTCCCCTTCAAAGCATTCCCCATAAAATAAATTGATTTTTTTTCCAAGAAATAAACAAACAGCTTTAGTCTTCCCCAAACATCTAAAATCATAAGAACAGTTTGGGTAGGAAGGGACCATAAAGGTCATCTAGTTCCAATGCCCCTGCCATGTGCAGGGACACCTTACACTAGACCGGGTTGCTAAGGACTCTATCCAACATGGCCTTGAACACTTCCAGGGATGAGGCAGCCACAACATCTCTGGGCACCCTGTGCCAGTGCCTCACCACCCTCTGAGTAAGGAATTTCTGCCTAACATGCAATCTAAACCTACTCTCGGTTTAAAGCCATTCCCCCTTGTCCTGTCACTACATGCCCTTGTAAAAAGTCCCTCTCCATCTTTCTTGTAGGCTCCCTTCAGGAACTGGAAGGTCACAATTGGGTTACCCAGAGCTTTCTCAAGGCTGAACAATCCCAGTGCTCTCAGCCTTTCCTCATAGAAGAAGCTCTCCATCTCTCTAATCATCTTCGTGGCCCTCCTGTGCTGGGGACCTCGGAGCTGGATGCAGTATTCCAGGTGGGGTCTCACCAGAGTGGAGCAGAGGGGAAGAATCCCCTCCCTCGCCCTGCTGCCCATGCTGCTTTTGATGCAGCCCAGGATACGATTGGCTTTCTGAGCTGCGAGCGCACCTTGCCGGCTCATGTCCAGCCTCTCGTCCACCAGCACTCCCAAGCCCTTCTCGCCAGGGTGCCTCTAGATCAGTTCATTCCCCAAGCCTGGATTGATACTGGGGGTTGCTCTGACCTAGGTGCAGCATCTTGCACTTGGATTTGTTAAATCTCATGAGATTCCTATGGGCAACTTCTTCTCGAGCTTGTCCAGGTCCCTCTGGATGGCATCCCATCCTTCAGGCAGGTCAACTTCACCGCTGAGCTTGGTGTCATCTGCAAATTTGCTGAGGGTGCCCTCAAATCCCTCTCTCGATGTTATTAATGAAGATATTAAATAACACTGGTCCCAGTATGGATCTGTCGTGGTTTGACGCTGGCCAAACGCCAGGCACCCACAACAACAGCCGCTCACTCACCCTCCCATGCTACAAGCTGGACAGAGGAGAGAAAAAAAATTTAAATGAAGGGTTCACGAGTTGAGATAAGGACTGGGAGAAAACACTCCAAGGGCAAAACAGGCTCAACTTAGAAGTACAAAGTGAATTTATTACTAACAAAGTCAGAGGAGGATAATGAGAAGTAAAATAAGCTGTTAAAAACACCTTGTTTCCCCCAACCCTTCCCTCCTTCTACCCTGACAGCGCAGGGAGACAGGGCATAGGGGTTTTGGTCAATTCATCACCCGAGATCTTCTTCCACTGCTCAGGGAGAGAAGCCCTTCCCTGTGAGACCGTGGGGTCCCTCCCACGGGAGACAGTTCTCCGTGAACTTCTCCGATGTGGTTCCAATCTCACGAGCAGCAGTCCTCCCAAAACTGCTGTGGGGTGGGTCACTCTTCCACGGGGTGCAGTCCTACAACGACAGGCTGCTCCAGCTTGGAAGCAGGGCCCCCTCTCTCCACCAGGTCTCCCACTGGATCACCAGCTCTGGCATGGGCACCTCCCCCACGGGCTGCAGGTGGATCTCTGCATCCCCTGTGGCTCCCCATGGGCTGCAGGGGGACAGCCTGCTTCACCATGGTCATCACCATGGCCTGCAGAGGAATCTCGGCTCCGGTGCCTGGAGCACCTCCTCCCCCTCCTTCACTGACCTTAGTGTCTCCATGTTGTTTCCCTCACGTTCTCACCTCCTCCTCTTCTCTGGCTAGAAAAAAACTGTGCCTCCACTTTGCTTTGATTTTCTTCTTAAATATGTTATCACAGAGGCATTACCATCATGTCTAATTGGCCCAGCCTTGGCCAGCATCACATCCATCTTTGGAGTCATGAGGGATTGGCTCTGCTGGACATGGTGGAAGCTTCTAGCAGCTTCTCACAGAAGCCACCTCTGTGGTCCCCCACTACCAAAAACCAGGCCGTGCAAAACCAACACAGGACCCCTGAGGGACACCACTGGTCACTGATGTCCATTGGAACTCTGAGCCATTGACCACTACCCTCTGGATGCGACTGTTCAACCAATTCCTTATCCACTGAACAGTCCACTCATCAAATCCATCTCCCTCCAATTTCTATTGCTAGCCTAAGGAGAGATAATGATTTAAGTTTCAAAACATACAAATTCTTGGATGAACCAGCAGAATATTTTTTCACAGGAACATATTAAATGCCTTGTTAAGTCAGCTTTGATCTCTATGAATCTGCGATAGCCACTGCAACTGCCCCTGGCAAAACAGAGTGCTTGACCCAGGGACTCCTCCAACCTGGCAGCTTGCTGGACAGATCTCCAAATACAGCACCGCATCCCAGAAGCACAGGGGACACCCCACCAATGCAACAACACACTAGGCAAGGTGGAGCTTTCCCATCTCTCTCACTCAGCCCATCTCCCAGAGGGATTTACTCCTCGCTATGGACTTCAAGTTCTTTTGATGAATTTTATTCAAAAAGGACAATTCTTGAAGTAACTGGCAATTTTACACTTTCACTGTGTAGCGGGTTCAGTTCGTAAACCGGCAGAAACACCAATTAAGTGTAGTGGTTTTGTTCGAAACATCTATCACTTACTTATTTTCTTTCTGTGAGATAAGAATTAGGAGAAAGCAAAGCAGGCACAAAACTTAAAGAATATAAAGAAGTTTATTAACAGACCTAAAAGAAAGGAAAAAAAAGGCAGACTAAACCTTCAGAACACTTCTCCTCCCCCCACCTTCCTCCTTTCTCCCACTGACAAAGTAAAAAGACAACCCTTGAGATTTCAGTCAGTTTACCACTTCTATAATAATTTCTTTTTCAGTTCACTTAGGGAGAGGAGTTTCTCTTGCTTATGCTATGGAGACATCTCCACAAGAAACAGTCTCTCGTGGCTTCAATGTCACAGCAAGACAGCCGCCCGGGATGGTTCTCTGCTTGCATGTGAAAGTCTCTTCCCTTGACTTACAGCTTTCCCCACAACTGCTTTCGAGGGTTCTTTAGCTAATGGGGTACTATTTTTTAAGGATGAGCTGTTCAGAAGCAAAAGGTTTCTCTTCACCTATCAAAGTGCCTGAGAGGGGTACAGAACACTATCTCTGGGAGCACCTTCATCTCTAGGAACAGAGGTCTTCTTCTTCTTCTGGGATCTCTGTTCAAGTTTCTCATCAAATCACAGCTACTTCAACATTTGCTTATTTCAGCACAGGTACTTTTGCTCATGGTTGCAGTTTGAACGCTCCACCCCCCCATGCTTTCATGAAATTACAACGGGTATTCTAATGTATCATATAGTCTATCACCATAGCTTTACAACAGAATTTCAGCTTTTAGGATTGAAAGCATCTCCTATTCTCCTCTCTCGGGGTTTCAGCTCTTTCTTCCTCACTGACTTTGGGCATCTTTATGGTGGTTTTTTCACGCGCCTTCACCTTTCCCTTTCTTCTGACCTAGGAGAGGATTGATGTCTGCAGGCTTCATCTGTTCTGGGGAAATCTTACAGCACTAAAAGAGTTAATCTCACCCGGGCCCTTGCAGCTGGAATTCGCTTATCTCTTTTGTCACATGATCTTGCCGGGCAGCGGCCTGAGATGAATTTCGGCCCACTAGTGGGGGCCGGCCTGCACGGAGGGGGCTTCGCCGGGTGTCTAGCAAAGCAGAAGCAGCTGAGATCTTAGCCAAGCCGCGCCACAGCCAACCCGGCCAGGCCCAGCCAAGCAGGGCCCGGCCCGGCCCTGCTGGGCCGCGGGCCCCCCCCCAGTTACCTGTCCAAAAGCCGGAAGCAAGAGAGGCTTTCCCGGGGTTTGTTCGTTCTTAAAATGTGGATTCACAGAGGAGTGTCAAGATTCTTAAGTGGCTTAAAAGTTGCCAATATTCAAACTAGCCAGTTGATTGGTTCTATTGGATCCAGAGGAAGCTGTAAGCACCTGTTTGCAAAGAATCACTTCCGTGGCTGATGGAGCCCCTCCTTAACTAGAACCCAAACTATGCTAAACCATAACACACTGTCATTGCTGTGTGATGTTTTAGAAGATAGTGATCAGTGATCAGAGCACAGGGAAACAACTGAAAGTTCGCTTTCCTAAGGTTTAGGGTCTTGACTATACTATTCACCTGGCTACATCCCTCAAGATCATGAATTCCACCAGGGCATGTTCACTGCAGCCAGGCTACCTACCGATCTTGACCTCTCCTCTGCATTGGTGAGCAAAAGGCCCAGTAATGCATCTCTGGTTGGGCTTTCTATCACAGAATCACAGAACAGTTAGGGTTGGAAAGGACCTCTGGAGATCATTCAGTCCAACCCCCCTGCCAAGGCAGGGTCACCCAGGAAACAGGTGACACAGGAACACGTCCAGGTGGGTTTTGAATGTCTCCAGAGAGGGAGACTCCACAACCTCCCTGGGCAGCCGGTTCCAGTGCTCTGCTACCTCAATGTAAAGAAGTTCTTCCTCATGTTGAGGAGCCATATCCACATGTTTCTTTAACACTTCCAGGGATGGTGACTCTACTACTTTCCCTGGGCATCTGTTCCAATGCTTTACAACCCTTTCCATGAGAATTTAGTATTGATCCCTGGGGAATGCACTGGACTACAGGCCTCCAACTGGATTCTACTCCTCTGATCATGACCCTCTGAGCTTGCCATTCAGTTCTTGATTCACCTCACTGTCCATTCATCTAACCCACATTTCCTGAGCTTACCTACGAGGATGTTATGGGAGACAGTGTCAAAAGCCTTGCTGAAGTCGAGGTAGACAACATCCGCTGCTCTCCCCTTGTCGACCCATCCTGACATGCCATGCCATGCCATCCGGCCTGCCATGCCATCACCCGGATTAGGAAGTTATCCTCAGTGCACTCCAAGATGCTCCTAGACTGCTTGCATCTTGCTGTGATGCTTTTCCAGTGGATGTCAGGGTAGTTGAAGTCCCCCAGCAGGATCAGAGCCTGTGATCGTGATGCTTCCTATAGTTGAAGCAAGAATGCTTCATCACATCCTCCCCTTGATAATGCGGCCTGTAGTAAACACCAGCCACAAGGTTTTGTTTGTTGGTTTGGCCTCTAATTTTCACCCATAAGCTCTCAACCTGTGTACTGCTGGTTGTCAAAAACAGCTCTGTGCAATTAATCAACTTTTTTCACACAGAGGGCAACCCCTCCCCGCCACCCCTCCTTCCTGAACATGAGCCAGCATGTGGCCAGGAGTCCAAGAAGGCCAATGGCATCCTGGCTTGTATCAGAAATAGTGTGGCCAGCAGGACTAGGGAACGCGATCATTCTCCCTGTACTCAGCACTGGTGAGGGCCACACCTCAAATACTCTGTTTCAGTTCTGGGCCCCTCACTACAAGAAAGACACTGAGGTTCTGGAGCAAGTCCAGAGAAGGGCAACAAAGCTGGTGAAAGGTCTGGAGCAAAAGTCTTATGAGGAGTGGCTGAGGGAACTGGGGGTGTTTAGTCTGGAGAAAAGGAGGCTCATTGAGATCTTATTGCTCTCTACAAATACCCCAAAGGAGGTTGTAATGAGATGGGAGTCAGTCTCCTCTCCCAGGTAACAAGTGACAGGACAAGAGGAAATGGCTTCAAGTTGCGCCAGGGGAGGTTAGATTGGATATTAGGAAAAATTTCTTCATGAAAGGGCTGTAAAGCATTGGAACAGACTGCCCGGGGAAGTGGTAGAGTCACCATCGCTGGAAGTGTTAAAAAAATATGTGGATATGGCACTTGAGGACATGGCTAGTGGTGCACGTGGTGGTGTTCTAGGTCAGTGGTTGGACTTGATGATCTTAAAGGTCTTTTCCGACTTAACAATTCTATGATTCCTTGCCTGGCCATCCTGAGCAGTTTATAGCCATCGATTTGCAGTGCTCTAATCATGTGATTCATCCCACCAAGTTTCAGTGATAGCGATCAGATCATAGCTTTCCAGCTGCACAGTTTCTTCCAGCTCCTCCTGTTTGTTACCCATGCTGTGTGCATTGCTATAGCAACACTTCAGTTGGACTGTCGACTGTCTTGTCTTTTGGAGGGTTGGGGAGCATTCCTCACTACTCTGGTAGGTGTGCTCATCCACCCTGTTGCTTGTGAGTACATGAATTTTACAGCTTGAACACCCCCCACCCTCACCCCCCAAGTTCCTTAGTTTAAAGCATGATTTACTAATTCAACCAATCTGCCAACAAAGATTCTCCTGCCTCTTCTATATAGGTGGATCCCATCTCTCCCCAATAGACTGCATTCATTGAAGAACATCCTGTGATCATAGAAGCCGAAACCCTGGCGACAACACTGGCCACCAAGCCAGGTGTCGATCTGCATGATGCGTCGACTTCGGCCCACACCCTTATCCCCAACTGGCAAGACAGAGGAGAAGATCGCTTGGGCCCCGTCCCCTTTGCTTGCACCCCCAGGGCTTTGAGTCCTGTTTGATCTTGCCCAGTGTACCAGTTTTGAAAACAAACCAGTGGGAGATCACAAGTCAGAATTATAATTTAATAGGAAAATTAAATATAAATGCATAGTACAAGAACACTGACAGAGTCAGGATACAACCGTGACACCCTGTTAGTCAGGGTGGTGGTAGCAGTCCAGATGAAGTGGTCCTGTTGAAGCAGTGATCCTGTGGAAGGGTCTGGTCTTCACCTGAAGGTCCAGTGGTAGCTCTTGTCCTCTGGAATGTGGTAGGTAAGGGCTGAGTGTGGTGTTTCCAACCTCAGATTATATCCAGTAGGAATGCTTGGTTCCTCCCCCTGGGGCGAGCACTCACAATGGGATGATGTAATTTATGAGTCATGCAGTGAGGCTTGATAGCCCATTACAGAAGATATCCTCTGAGGGAGTTATCAGGGGATGTGTCATGAAGAGATAAAGAACATTGCCCCACCTGGTTTAACAAGTTGGTGATAGAATACATACTTTTGGTTACATCTTACATTGTAACCTAAGACATTATCCACCCCTTACTATTACCATCTGCATCATACCCAAATCAATACCCTCTTTAAACTCTACTATATATACAATGAAACCTTACACACAGTTCTCACTTAAGATTAGGTCTCCTTGTAGTACACAATGGGTTTCCCCATCTTTCTGCATTACCCACAAGTGTAACCAGGTCCTTGAGCAAAGACAATCCCACGGATGGGTTTGCCTTTGCCTGAGTGGGACTAATCCAAACAGTCTTTCCTAAAATACCTTTCATGTGCACCACAGGGACTTTATCTCCATCCACTGTGTGCAAGGCTTGGACTGGGCAGGACCAGCTCGATTGATGGACCCTCGGGTATTGACCATCCAGGTGGCCTTTGCTAAGTTCACTTCCCAATTTTTGAAGGTCCCCCGCCAAGTGCCTTCAGGGTGGTTTTAAGTAGTCCGTTGCAGCGTTCAACTTTCCCGGCAGCTGGTGCACGATAGGGGATATGATAGATCCATTCGATACCATGTTCTCTGGCCCAGGTGTTTATAAGGTTATTCCTGAAATTAGTCTGTTGTCCGACTCGATTCTCTCAGGGGTGCCATGTCTCCACAGGACTTGCTTTCGAGGCCCAAGATGGGTTTCTGGGGGCAGTAGCGTGAGGCACAGCGTAGGTCTCCAACCAATCCAGTGGTGGCTTCCACCATGGTCAGCACATAGCGCTTGCCTTGGCGGGTTTGGGGAAGGGTGATGTAGTCAACTTGCCAGGCTTCCCCATACCTATACTTTGACCATTGTCCACCGTACCACAGAGGCTTCACCCGCTTGGCCTGTTTGATCGCAGCACAGGTCTCGCAGTTGTGGATGACCTGTGAGATGCTGTCCATAGTTAGGTCCACCCCTTGGTCACGAGCCCATCGTACGTTGCATCTCGTCCCTGATGACCAGAGCCATCATGGGCCCAATGAGCTAGGAATAATTCTCCCTTGCGCTGCCAGTCCAGATCTACCTGTGATACTTTCACCTTGGCAGCTCGGTCCACCTGCTCGTTGTTACGATGCTCTTCGTTAGCCCGACTCTTGGGTACGTGTGCATCCACGTGTCGAACGTTTATGGTCAGCCTCTCTACCTGAGCAGCGATGTCCTGCCAAATCTCAGCGGCCCAGATGGGTTTCCCTCTGCGCTTCCAGTTGGCCTTTCTCCAGCGATCCGGCCATCCCACAGAGCATTAGCTACCATCCACAAGTCGGTGTAGAGATAGAGCCTTGGCCACTTCTCTCGTTCGGCAATATCCAAAGCCAGCTGGACGGCTTTTTAGCTCTCAACCTGACTCTATCCACCTTGTTCCTCGGTAGCTTGTGCAATGTGTCATTTGGGGCTCCATATATCAGCTTTCCATTCTGGCTAGCACCTACATTCGGCAGGAACCATGGGTGAAGAGGGCATAACGTCTTTCACTCTCCGGTAGCTCGTTATATGGGGGCGCTTCCCTCGGCACGTGTCCACTTGCTTCTCCTCTTCTCTCAGATTAAATCCAAAAGTCTCACCTTCGGGCGTTTGTTATAATTTCCAGAATCCCAGGGAGATTAGGATGTCCTGTCTGGCCCGCTGTGTGATAAGTGCATCCACTTGCTCCATGTGGTGTCGGTGGCATGATGCGTGGAAGGAACCTTTCCTTGAACATCTAACCCAGCACTGGTAGTCGGGGTGCAGAAGCAGCTGCGCTTCGGTGCCAATTACTTCTGAGGCAGCTCGAACCCCTTTATAAGCCGCAAGAATCTCCTTCTCTGTTGGGTATAGCTGGCCTCGGATCCTTTGTATCCCCAACCCAGAACCTGAGCGGGTCGTCCTCGAGTCTCTCCAGGTCCCTTCTGCCACAGGCTCCAGGAGGGTCCATTCTCCCCAGCCGCAGTGTAGAGCACATTCTTCACATCCTGCCCCATTCTGACTGGGCCCAAGGGCTACTGCATGGGCAATCTCCTGCTTAATTGTTCAACACTTGTTGTTGTTCAGGGCCCACTGGAAATTGTTTCTCTTTCGTGTCATGAGATAAAGAGGGCTTACAATCGTGCTGTACTCAGGGATATGCATCCTCCAAAAGCCCCGCGGCTCCTAGAAAAGCCTAGGTTTCCTTCTTGTTGGTAGGTGGGGACATAGTGGTGATTTTGTTGATTACCTCCGTCGGGATCTGGCGACGTCCATCTTGCCACTTGACTCCTAGAAACTGAATTTCTTGAGCAGGTCCATTAACCTTACTTTCGCTTTATGGCAAAACCAGCTTTCAGAGAATCTGGATAATCTTCTCTCCTTTCTCGAAGACTTCCCTGCTGTGTTCCCCCTACGATGATGTCATCTATGTACCTGAGTAGGCAAATGGTCCCCTGGCTGCTGCAGGACACAGCCCTCCACCAGTCTCTGCCACCATGCTTCCGACAATCCCAAAGCGCTGCCTAATAAGCCCTTCTAATTCCCTGGAGTCTCAAGCTCCGGGTATGTTTGCATAGCAACAGCTAGTTGGGGTGACCATCAGGCCACAGCCTATACCTGTGGGTGAGCAGATCAGGGCAGCAGCCCGACAACTGGTAGAGTGTGCTGCCTTCTCAGGTGCCCTTCCACGCAAAGTTCCACACTGCTTCTCTCATGATGACACTCCATTTGCATGCCTTGCTTGCATCGCTCCTGGTTGCCGGAGCTCCCTAGGGGCTGGTTATATGTGGCTTCCCAAGGTTTGAACTGGCTGTGGGGACAGCTGGCACCACCCAGCATCTACATGTTGTAGATGAGGTACAGAGTGGGCATATATAGCACTGCTAGCTAGTATGCTATATAGTTTGGCAAGTAGTAGTGCTGCTAGGTTTGAAGTAGAAAAGTTGCAAAAGCATTCATCTTGAGTGAAATAGGAATGTAAAAAAGCAGCACATGACTTAGCAGTGTTGCTTTATACTGGTCCTGTTGAACAACTGGCAACTTTCCATCAAGTTGAGTGCCTACTGTGTAAATATCTGATAATGTGGATCCTCAGACCTGTGAGAGAAATGCACTGTATCAGTGAGCACTTCTGTGTAAAGTGACAGAAACCTGACCACTAGTAATGCTACATGGATGTGACTGTGTGTGTGAGCAAAAGTTGCAAGTCCTTGGTCTGTTCAAATGTATCAGGAAAACCTGAATCAGTATGGCTAGTTTTGCAACAAGTCTCATGACAGTCATGGAACTATGCCTCGTGAGAACGACAAGAAAGCTCTATAATTTTTAACACTGAGGTACTTTTACTATAAAATGAATTCTCGTGTGAAAGCAAACTGAGACACAATGAAAAAGCCTGCTGATGCAGGCATGCATTGTTTCAAAATTATACTATGGCTCTGACTCTAATCAATGCTTACTCTGGTCATGTGACTTCAGCAGCAGCTATATGGTATGACTGCATTGATCAGACCTTGTCTTGAAATCTAGCCCTGCTATAGAGAACTTAATGACTGCAAATTGAAGTAATTAACTGGTGAAAAATGGCATACTAAGAGAGAGGCTGTTTGAAGACTGTATGTGTCTCTAATGAAATGGATTTCATTGTTTTACAGGCATTTTTAACTGCTAGGAGACAAGAACCGCAGGCTGTCCTTGCGTTGGAACATATGTTTGCACCATGTTGGATGGACTGTGTCCACTCTGTTTGGAGTGCTAATGCTTGCAGGATCGGAGTTTGATTTATTGCCAGGTAAAGCATTTGTGTGTCTTGACTTTTTTTTTTAAAAATAAAAATACGCATGCTTTTAATATTTAGCATTTCAGTGTATCTGTCATTTTATTACCGTGTATGGTGTGTCAAGCATGCTTTTACATCGTGGTCCTGTTTTCCCAAGGAATTCTATTAATTCCTTGTCACATGCTGGCATAGTAGTTTTTCATTGCTGTATTAAATCTGTTCCAGGAAATCTGACTCCAGCAATGAAGGAAAAAAATGGCCCTCTTCAGCAAAGTTTTCTAATCCTGAAATTAAGTCAGTTTGAAGCAGCTAGTATTGTCCAATATTAGCTGGATCTTGCCTTTAACTTCAGATATAGGTCAGGTCTTCCAGATTTTTCGTATGCACAATGATTTGCCTGGAAAGGACACATGAAGTCAGCCCTCTCTGGGCCTTCTCTTGCTATCTTTATATGAGGTTTACAGCAACTTATAAATGGGTGAGGGGAAAAGCCCTGTTTGGGAGCTAGGGAACTATAAGTATGAACACAGAACTTCACGTTAAAATTCTGTAAAGCAAAGTCCCAAAGGCTCTTCTGTTTAGAACTACAGGCACAGTTTCTCGTGAATTTAATTAAGACTGTGGATTTGTCAATCATGAGAGGAGAGCAAATTTTTGAGAAGTACAATGAAACAGAACCTAAGCCATTCCAAACAACCAGTGGAGCTCTGCAAAATCACTAATCTTAGAAGTAACACAGATTCTTTGTGGCAAACTGCAGCACAAAAAAACCAATTAAATCATAGCCCTAAAACAGAACTGAGTAGAACTGGGCCAAATTAAAATGCTTTGAAAGATGACTTAACTGCTTAGGTAAACATAAACTGGATAGGGATTTAGACTTAGCTGACATCCATTTGACAACAACTACAACAAAACATCAGCGGCAGGAAATGAGAGAATGACTGCTAAATCTCATCAGGATTTTTTGTTTATGTATGTAAGAGATTTCACAGAATCATTTAGGTTGGAAAAGACCTCCAAGATTGAGTCCAACCTTTGACCGATCACCACCTTGTCAATCAGATGAGAACACTGAGTGCAATGTCCAGTCGTTGTTCCTTGGACACCTCCAGGGATGGGGACTCCACCCCCTCCCTGGGCAGCCCGTTCCAATGCTTAACAACCCTTTCCATGAAGAAATCCTTGTTGATGTCCAACCTGAACCTCCCCCGGTGCAGTTTGAGGCTGTGTCTTCTTGTCCTGTCACTTGTTACCTGGGAGAAGAGACCACCCCCCACCTGGCTACAACCTCCTGTCAGGAGTTGTAGAGAGCAATAAGGTCTTCCCCAAGCCTCCTTTTCTCCAGGCTAAACACCCCCACTCCCTCAGCTGCTCAGATTTGCAGAAAGCAGGGCTTACACTTAGGTCTAAATACATTAAACCTACATGGGGATTATTGCTATACAGATATTGCATGCCCTGAAATAGAACTTGGGGTTTTTTTCAGATCAGTATATTTTATTTTATTTTATGTGAAGAAATAAGGTAGAATTATTATTTAGGACCTGATCTTTTAAGGGATAAACACACTGACATATA
>JACSVZ010000137.1:0-40151 GCA_014706295.1 Lycocorax pyrrhopterus obiensis
ACACTGACAACGCGCAAGGCATGCCTGGAGGAGCGCAACAATGCCCAACCGTGCTCCCTTCTTTTCTTTCCTATGGAAGGCGCCTCAGCCCATGTGTTCCAGCTCCGCTAGGGTTAGGGTAGGGTTGCCTAGGGTTAGCGTTCAGAAGACCACAAAGCCCAGAGCTCCAGGGACACTGACAATGCGCAAGGCATGCCTGGAGGAGCGCAACAATGCCCAACCTTGCTCCCTCTTTTCTTTCCCTATGGAACTCGCCTCAGCCCATTTTCCAGCTTAGGGTTAGGGTTAGGGTTACACCTAGGGTTAGCGTTCAGAAGACCACAAAGCCCAGAGCTCCAGGGACACTGACAACGCGCAAGGCATGCCTGGAGGAGCGCAACAATGCCCAACCGTGCTCCCTTCTTTTCTTTCCTATGGAACTCGCCTCAGCCCAAGTATTTTACATCCATATAGGGTTAGGGTTAGGGTTACACCTAGGGTTAGCGTTCAGAAAACCACAATGCCCAGAACTCCAGGGACACTGACAATGCGAAAAGCATGCCTAGTTGAGCGCAACAGTGCACCAACTTTGCTCCCGTCTTTTCTTTCACTATGGAACTCGCATCTGCCCAAGTATTCCAGCTCTGTCTAGGCTTAGGGTTAGTGTTACGTCTAGGGTTACCATTCAGAAGACCACAAAGCCCAGAGCTAGGGACACTGACAAAGCAAATGGCATCCCACGAGTAGTACAAAAATGGCCCAACTTTGTTGCCACCTTTTCTTTCGGCTCAGAACTCACCTCAGCCCAATGCAGTATTCCAGCTCCCCCGAGGCGTAGGCTCATGCTTATGCCTAGGGTTATGGTTATGCCTAGGGTTAGCGTTCAGAAAACCACAAAGCCCAGAGCTCCAGGGACACTGGCAATGCGAAAAGCATGCCTAGAGGAGTGCAACAATGCACCTACCTTGCTCCCTGCTTTTCTTTCGCTATGGAACGCGCCTCAGACCATGAGTTCCAGCTCCGCCTAGGGTTAGGGTTAGGGTTACACCTAGGGTTAGTGTTCAGAAAACCACAAGCCCAGAGCTCCAGGGACACTGGCAATGCGAAAAGCATGCCTAGAGGAGCGCAACAATGCACCAACTTGCTCCCTGCTTTTCTTTCGCTATGGAACGCGCCTCAGCCCATGTATTCCACGTCCATATCGGGTTAGGTGTCGCTGCCCTGGAAGGGGGTCGGCCTCAATGGGCAATCGTCCCAGAAGAGGCGA
Source organism: Lycocorax pyrrhopterus obiensis (assembly GCA_014706295.1). NCBI lineage: Eukaryota > Metazoa > Chordata > Aves > Passeriformes > Paradisaeidae > Lycocorax > Lycocorax pyrrhopterus. The sequence continues at coordinate 1,247 of JACSVZ010000137.1, forward strand.
CAGTGACCTTCCCGCAGGCACGCCCAATTGTGTCGGTTCTTGGCGGCCACGTGGCAGGGCAGCACTGGCTCTGAGGCAGCTGGTGTGCACAGTAGGAGGTGGCCCAGATGTTAAAGTCCCACAGGTGTCCCAGAGATAAAAGAGGCAAGGGATAGGACCACTTTGTGAGCCTTCCAAGAGTTTATTCACTCCGAAAGGAGGGCAAGAAATGGCCACTGAGGGAAGGGTGCAAGTGCCTTTTAAACAGGGGTGGCACCGGATAAGCGTCCAATGGGTGAACAGATAAGGGGAGGATCCCCAACACGTATGATCAATAACAGGGGTACAGAGGAGGGAACAACAAGGCAAACCAATGAATAATCAAACTTAACAGAACTTTCCAGAGAGATGGGGGTCTTTAGACCTGGGCCTCGCCCACGGACAGCCCCTCACTCTCTGATTTGTCCGCCCATTGAATAGGCATGACGCCAGGGATAGGGGGTGGACCCCGAGTGGCCCAGTGAGCCCCAACAGTTAGGGTTACGCCTAGGGTTAGCGTTCAGAAAACCACAACGTCCAGATCCCAAGGGACACTAACAATGTGAAAAGCATGCCTAGAGGAGCGCAACAATGCACCAACCTTGCTCCCTCCTTTTCTTTCCCTATGGAACTCGCCTCAGCCCATGTGTTCCTGTGGCAGCTAGGCTTAGGGTTAGGGTTACGCCTAGGGTTACCATTCAGAAGACCACAAAGCCCAGAGCTCCAGGGACACTGACAACGCGCAAGGCATGCCTGGAGGAGCGCAACAATGCCCCAACCGTGCTCCCTTCTTTTCTTTCGCTATGGAACTCGCCTCAGCCCAAGTATTTTACATCCATATAGGGTTAGGGTTAGGGTTACACCTAGGGTTAGCGTTCAGAAACCACAATGCCCAGAACTCCAGGACACTGACAATGCGAAAAGCATGCCTAGTTGAGCGCAACAGTGCACCAACTTTGCTCCCGTCTTTTCTTTCACTATGGAACTCGCATCAGCCCAAGTGTTCCAGCTCTGTCTAGGCTTAGGGTTAGTGTTACGTCTAGGGTTACCATTCAGAAACCAAAAGCCCAGAGCTCAGGGACACTGACAAAGCAAATGGCATCCCACGAGTAGTACAAAAATGGCCCAACTTTCTGCCACTTTTCTTCGGCTCAGAACTCACCTCAGCCTGCAGTATTCCAGCTCCCCGAGGCGTAGGCTCATGCTTATGCCTAGGGTTATGGTTATGCCTAGGGTTAGCGTTCAGAAAACCACAAAGCCCAGAGCTCCAGGGACACTGGCAATGCGAAAAGCATGCCTAGAGGCGCAAAAATGCACCTACCTTGCTCCCTGCTTTTCTTTCGCTATGGAACGCGCCTCAGACCATGAGTTCCAGCTCCGCCTAGGGTTAGGGTTAGGGTTACACCTAGGGTTAGTGTTCAGAAAACCACCAAGCCCAGAGCTCCAGGGACACTGGCAATGCGAAAAGCATGCCTAGAGGAGCGCAACAATGCACCAACATTGCTCCCTGCTTTTCTTTCGCTATGGAACGCGCCTCAGCCCATGTATTCCACGTCCATATCGGGTTAGGTGTCGCTGCCCTGGAAGGGGGTCGGCCTCAATGGGCAATCGTCCCAGAAGAGGCGACAGTGACCTTCCCGCAGGCACGCCCAATTGTGTCGGTTCTTGGCGGCCACGTGGCAGGGCAGCACTGGCTCTGAGGCAGCTGGTGTGCACAGTAGGAGGTGGCCCAGATGTTAAAGTCCCACAGGTGTCCCAGAGATAAAAGAGGCAAGGGATAGGACCACTTTGTGAGCCTTCCAAGAGTTTATTCACTGAAAGGAGGGCAAGAAATGGCCACTGAGGGAAGGGTGCAAGTGCCTTTTAAACAGGGGTGGCACCGGATAAGCGTCCAATGGGTGAACAGATAAGGGGAGGATCCCCAACACGTATGATCAATAACAGGGGTACAGAGGAGGGAACAACAAGGCAAACCAATGAATAATCAAACTTAACAGAACTTTCCAGAGAGATGGGGGGCTTTAGACCTGGGCCTCGCCCACGGACAGCCCCTCACTCTCTGATTTGTCCGCCCATTGAATAGGCATGACGCCAGGGATAGGGGTGGACCCCGAGTGGCCCAGTGAGCCCCAACAGTTAGGGTTACGCCTAGGGTTAGCGTTCAGAAAACCACAACGTCCAGATCCCAAGGGACACTAACAATGTGAAAAGCATGCCTAGAGGAGCGCAACAATGCACCAACCTTGCTCCCTCCTTTTCTTTCCCTATGGAACTCGCCTCAGCCATGTGTTCCTGTGGCAGCTAGGCTTAGGGTTAGGGTTACGCCTAGGGTTACCATTCAGAAGACCACAAAGCCCAGAGCTCCAGGGACACTGACAACGCGCAAGGCATGCCTGGAGGAGTGCAACAATGCCCCAACCTTGCTCCCTCCTTTCTTTCCCTATGGAAGGCGCCTCAGCCCATGTTTCCAGCTCTGCCTAGGGTTAGGGTAGGGTTATGCCTAGGGTTAGCGTTCAGAAGACCACAAAGCCCAGAGCTCCAGGGACACTGACAAGCAAAGCATCCACGAGTAGTACAAAATGCCCAACTGTTGCCACCTTTTCTTTCGCTATGGAACTCACCTCAGCCCAATGCAGTATTCCAGCTCCCCTGAGGCGTAGGCTCATGCTTATGCCTAGGGTTATGGTTATGCCTAGGGTTAGCGTTCAGAAAACCACAAAGCCCAGAGCTCCAGGGAAACTGGCAATGCGAAAAGCATGCCTAGAGGAGTGCAAAAATGCACCTACCTTGCTCCCTGCTTTTCTTCGCTATGGAACGCGCCTCAGACCACGAGTTCCAGCTCCGCCTAGGGTTAGGGTTAGGGTTACACCTAGGGTTAGTGTTCAGAAAACCACCAAGCCCAGAGCTCCAGGGACACTGGCAATGCGAAAAGCATGCCTAGAGGAGCGCAACAATGCACCAACATTGCTCCCTGCTTTTCTTTCGCTATGGAACATGCCTCAGCCCATGTATTCCACGTCCATATCGGGTTAGGTGTCGCTGCCCTGGAAGGGGGTCGGCCTCAATGGGCAATCGTCCCAGAAGAGGCGACAGTGACCTTCCCGCAGGCACGCCCAATTGTGTCGGTTCTTGGCGGCCACGTGGCAGGGCAGCACTGGCTCTGAGGCAGCTGGTGTGCACAGTAGGAGGTGGCCCAGATGTTAAAGTCCCACAAGGTGTCCCAGAGATAAAAGAGGCAAGGGATAGGACCACTTTGTGAGCCTTCCAAGAGTTTATTCACTCCGAAAGGAGGGCAAGAAAATGGCCACTGAGGGAAGGGTGCAAGTGCCTTTTAAACAGGGGTGGCACCGGATAAGCGTCCAATGGGTGAACAGATAAGGGGAGGATCCCCAACACGTATGATCAATAACAGGGGTACAGAGGAGGGAACAACAAGGCAAACCAATGAATAATCAAACTTAACAGAACTTTCCAGAGAGAATGGGGGGGGCTTTAGACCTGGGCCCTCGCCCACGGACCAGCCCCTCAACTCTCTGATTTGTCCGCCCATTGAATAGGCATGACGCCAGGGATAGGGGGTGGGACCCCGAGTGGCCCAGAGAGCCCCAACAGTTAGGGTTACGCCTAGGGTTAGCATTCAGAAAACCACAACGTCCCAGATCCCAAGGGACACTAACAATGTGAAAAGCATGCCTAGAGGAGCGCAACAATGCACCAACCCTTGCTCCCTCCTTTTCTTTCCCTATGGAACTCGCCTCAGCCCATGTGTTCCTGTGGCAGCTAGGCTTAGGGTTAGGGTTACGCCTAGGGTTACCATTCAGAAGACCACAAAGCCCAGAGCTCCAGGGACACTGACAACGCGCAAGGCATGCCTGGAGGAGCGCAACAATGCCCCAACCGTGCTCCCTTCTTTTCTTTCGCTATGGAACTCGCCTCAGCCCAAGTATTTTACATCCATATAGGGTTAGGGTTAGGGTTACACCTAGGGTTAGCGTTCAGAAGACCACAATGCCCAGAACTCCAGGGACACTGACAATGCGAAAAGCATGCCTAGTTGAGCGCAACAGTGCACCAACTTTGCTCCCGTCTTTTCTTTCACTATGGAACTCGCATCAGCCCAAGTGTTCCAGCTCTGTCTAGGCTTAGGGTTAGGGTTACGTCTAGGGTTACCATTCAGAAAACCAAAAAGCCCAGAGCTCTAGGGACACTGACAAAGCAAATGGCATCCCACGAGTAGTACAAAAATGGCCCAACTTTCTCGCCACGTTTTCCTTCGGCTCAGAACTCACCTCAGCCTAGTGCAGTATTCCAGCTCCCCCGAGGCGTAGGCTCATGCTTATGCCTAGGGTTATGGTTATGCCTAGGGTTAGCGTTCAGAAAACCACAAAGCCCAGAGCTCCAGGGACACTGGCCATGCGAAAAGCATGCCTAGAGGAGTGCAAAAATGCACCTACCTTGCTCCCTGCTTTTCTTTCGCTATGGAACGCGCCTCAGACCATGAGTTCCAGCTCCGCCTAGGGTTAGGGTTAGGGTTACACCTAGGGTTAGTGTTCAGAAAACCACCAAGCCCAGAGCTCCAGGGACACTGGCAATGCGAAAAGCATGCCTAGAGGAGCGCAACAATGCACCAACATTGCTCCCTGCTTTTCATTCGCTATGGAACACGCCTCAGCCCATGTATTCCACGTCCATATCGGGTTAGGTGTCGCTGCCCTGGAAGGGGGTCGGCCCTCAATGGGCAATCGTCCCAGAAGAGGCGACAGTGACCTTCCCGCAGGCACGCCCAATTGTGTCGGTTCTTGGCGGCCACGTGGCAGGGCAGCACTGGCTCTGAGGCAGCTGGTGTGCACAGTAGGAGGTGGCCCAGATGTTAAAGTCCCACAGGTGTCCCAGAGATAAAAGAGGCAAGGGATAGGACCACTTTGTGAGCCTTCCAAGAGTTTATTCACTCCGAAAGGAGGGCAAGAAATGGCCACTGAGGGAAGGGTGCAAGTGCCTTTTAAACAGGGGTGGCACCGGATAAGCGTCCAATGGGTGAACAGATAAGGGAGGATCCCCAACACGTATGATCAATAACAGGGGTACAGAGGAGGGAACAACAAGGCAAACCAATGAATAATCAAACTTAACAGAACTTTCCAGAGAGATGGGGGGGCTTTAGACCTGGGCCTCGCCCACGGACAGCCCCTCACTCTCTGATTTGTCCGCCCATTGAATAGGCATGACGCCAGGGATAGGGGGTGGACCCCGAGTGGCCCAGAGAGCCCCAACAGTTAGGGTTACGCCTAGGGTTAGCGTTCAGAAAACCACAACGTCCAGATCCCAAGGGACACTAACAATGTGAAAAGCATGCCTAGAGGAGCGCAACAATGCACCAACCTTGCTCCCTCCTTTTCTTTCCCTATGGAACTCGCCTCAGGCCATGTGTTCCTGTGGCAGCTAGGCTTAGGGTTAGGGTTACGCCTAGGGTTACCATTCAGAAGACCACAAAGCCCAGAGCTCCAGGGACACTGACAATGCGCAAGGCATGCCTGGAGGAGCGCAACAATGCCCCAACCGTGCTCCCTTCTTTTCTTTCGCTATGGAACTGGCCTCAGCCCAAGTATTTTACATCCATATAGGGTTAGGGTTAGGGTTACACCTAGGGTTAGCGTTCAGAAGACCACAATGCCCAGAACTCCAGCGACACTGACAATGCGAAAAGCATGCCTAGTTGAGCGCAACAGTGCACCAACTTTGCTCCCGTCTTTTCTTTCACTATGGAACTCGCATCAGCCCAAGTGTTCCAGCTCTGTCTAGGCTTAGGGTTAGTGTTACGTCTAGGGTTACCATTCAGAAAACCAAATAGCCCAGAGCTCTAGGGACACTGACAAAGCAAATGGCATCCCATGAGTAGTACAAAAATGGCCCAACTTTCTCGCCACGTTTTCCTTCGGCTCAGAACTCACCTCAGCCTAGTGCAGTATTCCAGCTCCCCCGAGGATTAGGGTCAGGCTTATGCCTAGGGTTATGGTTATGCCTAGGGTTAGCGTTCAGAAAACCACAAAGCCCAGAGCTCCAGGGACACTGGCCATGCGAAAAGCATGCCTAGAGGAGCGCAACAATGCACCAACCTTGCTCCCTGCTTTTCTTTCACTATGGAACGCGCCTCAGCCCATGTGTTCCAGCTCCGCCTAGGGTTAGGGTTAGGGTTATGCCTAGGGTTACCATTCAGAAAATCACAAAGCCCAGAGCTCCAGGGACACTGACAATGCGAAAGGCATGTTTAGAGGAGTGCAACAATGCCCCAACCTTGCTCCCTTCTTTTTTTTCGCTATGGAACTCGCCTCAGCCCACGTATTCCACGTCCATATCGGGTTAGGTGTCGCTGCCCTGGAAGGGGGTCGGCCTCAATGGGCAATCGTCCCAGAAGAGGCGACAGTGACCTTCCCGCAGGCACGCCCAATTGTGTCGGTTCTTGGCGGCCACGTGGCAGGGCAGCACTGGCTCTGAGGCAGCTGGTGTGCACAGTAGGAGGTGGCCCAGATGTTAAAGTCCCACAGGTGTCCCAGAGATAAAAGAGGCAAGGGATAGGACCACTTTGTGAGCCTTCCAAGAGTTTATTCACTCCGAAAGGAGGGCAAGAAATGGCCACTGAGGGAAGGGTGCAAGTGCCTTTTAAACAGGGGTGGCACCGGATAAGCGTCCAATGGGTGAACAGATAAGGGGAGGATCCCCAACACATATGATCAATAACAGGGGTACAGAGGAGGGAACAACAAGGCAAACCAATGAATAATCAAACTTAACAGAACTTTCCAGAGAGATGGGGGGTCTTTAGACCTGGGCCTCGCCCACGGACAGCCCCTCACTCTCTGATTTGTCCGCCCATTGAATAGGCATGACGCCAGGGATAGGCGGTGGACCCCGAGTGGCCCAGTGAGCACCAACAGTTAGGGTTACGCCTAGGGTTAGCGTTCAGAAAACCACAACGTCCAGATCCCAAGGGACACTAACAATGTGAAAAGCATGCCTAGAGGAGCGCAACAATGCACCAACCTTGCTCCCTCCTTTTCTTTCCCTATGGAACTCGCCTCAGCCCATGTGTTCCTGTGGCAGCTAGGCTTAGGGTTAGGGTTACGCCTAGGGTTACCATTCAGAAGACCACAAAGCCCAGAGCTCCAGGGACACTGACAATGCGCAAGGCATGCCTGGAGGAGTGCAACAATGCCCCAACCTTGCTCCCTCCTTTGCTTTCCCTATGGAAGGCGCCTCAGCCCATGTGTTCCAGCTCCGCCTAGGGTTAGGGTCAGGGTTATGCCTAGGGTTAGCGTTCAGAAGACCACAAAGCCCAGAGCTCCAGGGACACTGACAATGTGCAAGGCATGCCTGGAGGAGCGCAACAATGCCCCAACCGTGCTCCCTTCTTTTCTTTCGCTATGGAACTCGCCTCAGCCCAAGTATTTTACATCCATATAGGGTTAGGGTTAGGGTTACACCTAGGGTTAGCGTTCAGAAAACCACAATGCCCAGAACTCCAGCGACACTGACAATGCGAAAAGCATGCCTAGTTGAGCGCAACAGTGCACCAACTTTGCTCCCGTCTTTTCTTTCACTATGGAACTCGCATCAGCCCAAGTGTTCCAGCTCTGTCTAGGCTTAGGGTTAGTGTTACGTCTAGGGTTACCATTCAGAAAACCAAAAAGCCCAGAGCTCTAGGGACACTGACAAAGCAAATGGCATCCCACGAGTAGTACAAAAATGGCCCAACTTTCTCGCCACGTTTTCCTTCGGCTCAGAACTCACCTCAGCCTAGTGCAGTATTCCAGCTCCCCGAGGCGTAGGCTCATGCTTATGCCTAGGGTTATGGTTATGCCTAGGGTTAGCGTTCAGAAAACCACAAAGCCCAGAGCTCCAGGGACACTGGCCATGCGAAAAGCATGCCTAGAGGAGCGCAACAATGCACCAACCTTGCTCCCTGCTTTTCTTTCACTATGGAACGCGCCTCAGCCCATGTGTTCCAGCTCCGCCTAGGGTTAGGGTTAGGGTTATGCCTAGGGTTACCATTCAGAAAATCACAAAGCCCAGAGCTCCAGGGACACTGACAATGCGAAAGGCATGTTTAGAGGAGTGCAACAATGCCCCAACCTTGCTCCCTTCTTTTTTTTCGCTATGGAACTCGCCTCAGCCCATGTATTCCACGTCCATATCGGGTTAGGTGTCGCTGCCCTGGAAGGGGGTCGGCCTCAATGGGCAATCGTCCCAGAAGAGGCGACAGTGACCTTCCCGGCAGGCACGCCCAATTGTGTCGGTTCTTGGCGGCCACGTGGCAGGGCAGCACTGGCTCTGAGGCAGCTGGTGTGCACAGTAGGAGGTGGCCCAGATGTTAAAGTCCCACAGGTGTCCCAGAGATAAAAGAGGCAAGGGATAGGACCACTTTGTGAGCCTTCCAAGAGTTTATTCACTCCGAAAGGAGGGCAAGAAATGGCCACTGAGGGAAGGGTGCAAGTGCCTTTTAAACAGGGGTGGCACCGGATAAGCGTCCAATGGGTGAACAGATAAGGGGAGGATCCCCAACACGTATGATCAATAACAGGGGTACAGAGGAGGGAACAACAAGGCAAACCAATGAATAATCAAACTTAACAGAACTTTCCAGAGAGATGGGGGGGGCTTTAGACCTGGGCCTCGCCCACGGACAGCCCCTCACTCTCTGATTTGTCCGCCCATTGAATAGGCATGACGCCAGGGATAGGGGGTGGACCCCGAGTGGCCCAGAGAGCCCCAACAGTTAGGGTTACGCCTAGGGTTAGCGTTCAGAAAACCACAACGTCCAGATCCCAAGGGACACTAACAATGTGAAAAGCATGCCTAGAGGAGCGCAACAATGCACCAACCTTGCTCCCTCCTTTTCTTTCCCTATGGAACTCGCCTCAGCCCATGTGTTCCTGTGGCAGCTAGGCTTAGGGTTAGGGTTACGCCTAGGGTTACCATTCAGAAGACCACAAAGCCCAGAGCTCCAGGGACACTGACAATGCGCAAGGCATGCCTGGAGGAGCGCAACAATGCCCCAACCGTGCTCCCTTCTTTTCTTTCGCTATGGAACTGGCCTCAGCCCAAGTATTTTACATCCATATAGGGTTAGGGTTAGGGTTACACCTAGGGTTAGCGTTCAGAAGACCACAATGCCCAGAACTCCAGCGACACTGACAATGCGAAAAGCATGCCTAGTTGAGCGCAACAGTGCACCAACTTTGCTCCCGTCTTTTCTTTCACTATGGAACTCGCATCAGCCCAAGTGTTCCAGCTCTGTCTAGGCTTAGGGTTAGTGTTACGTCTAGGGTTACCATTCAGAAAACCAAATAGCCCAGAGCTCTAGGGACACTGACAAAGCAAATGGCATCCCATGAGTAGTACAAAAATGGCCCAACTTTCTCGCCACGTTTTCCTTCGGCTCAGAACTCACCTCAGCCTAGTGCAGTATTCCAGCTCCCCCGAGGATTAGGGTCAGGCTTATGCCTAGGGTTATGGTTATGCCTAGGGTTAGCGTTCAGAAAACCACAAAGCCCAGAGCTCCAGGGACACTGGCCATGCGAAAAGCATGCCTAGAGGAGCGCAACAATGCACCAACCTTGCTCCCTGCTTTTCTTTCACTATGGAACGCGCCTCAGCCCATGTGTTCCAGCTCCGCCTAGGGTTAGGGTTAGGGTTATGCCTAGGGTTACCATTCAGAAAATCACAAAGCCCAGAGCTCCAGGGACACTGACAATGCGAAAGGCATGTTTAGAGGAGTGCAACAATGCCCCAACCTTGCTCCCTTCTTTTTTTTCGCTATGGAACTCGCCTCAGCCCACGTATTCCACGTCCATATCGGGTTAGGTGTCGCTGCCCTGGAAGGGGGTCGGCCTCAATGGGCAATCGTCCCAGAAGAGGCGACAGTGACCTTCCCGCAGGCACGCCCAATTGTGTCGGTTCTTGGCGGCCACGTGGCAGGGCAGCACTGGCTCTGAGGCAGCTGGTGTGCACAGTAGGAGGTGGCCCAGATGTTAAAGTCCCACAGGTGTCCCAGAGATAAAAGAGGCAAGGGATAGGACCACTTTGTGAGCCTTCCAAGAGTTTATTCACTCCGAAAGGAGGGCAAGAAATGGCCACTGAGGGAAGGGTGCAAGTGCCTTTTAAACAGGGGTGGCACCGGATAAGCGTCCAATGGGTGAACAGATAAGGGGAGGATCCCCAACACATATGATCAATAACAGGGGTACAGAGGAGGGAACAACAAGGCAAACCAATGAATAATCAAACTTAACAGAACTTTCCAGAGAGATGGGGGGTCTTTAGACCTGGGCCTCGCCCACGGACAGCCCCTCACTCTCTGATTTGTCCGCCCATTGAATAGGCATGACGCCAGGGATAGGCGGTGGACCCCGAGTGGCCCAGTGAGCACCAACAGTTAGGGTTACGCCTAGGGTTAGCGTTCAGAAAACCACAACGTCCAGATCCCAAGGGACACTAACAATGTGAAAAGCATGCCTAGAGGAGCGCAACAATGCACCAACCTTGCTCCCTCCTTTTCTTTCCCTATGGAACTCGCCTCAGCCCATGTGTTCCTGTGGCAGCTAGGCTTAGGGTTAGGGTTACGCCTAGGGTTACCATTCAGAAGACCACAAAGCCCAGAGCTCCAGGGACACTGACAACGCGCAAGGCATGCCTGGAGGAGTGCAACAATGCCCCAACCTTGCTCCCTCCTTTGCTTTCCCTATGGAAGGCGCCTCAGCCCATGTGTTCCAGCTCCGCCTAGGGTTAGGGTCAGGGTTATGCCTAGGGTTAGCGTTCAGAAGACCACAAAGCCCAGAGCTCCAGGGACACTGACAATGTGCAAGGCATGCCTGGAGGAGCGCAACAATGCCCCAACCGTGCTCCCTTCTTTTCTTTCGCTATGGAACTGGCCTCAGCCCAAGTATTTTACATCCATATAGGGTTAGGGTTAGGGTTACACCTAGGGTTAGCGTTCAGAAAACCACAATGCCCAGAACTCCAGCGACACTGACAATGCGAAAAGCATGCCTAGTTGAGCGCAACAGTGCACCAACTTTGCTCCCGTCTTTTCTTTCACTATGGAACTCGCATCAGCCCAAGTGTTCCGGCTCTGTCTAGGCTTAGGGTTGGTGTTACGTCTAGGGTTACCATTCAGAAGACCACAAAGCCCAGAGCTCTAGGGACACTGACAAAGCAAATGGCATCCCACGAGTAGTACAAAAATGACCCAACTTTGTTGCCACCTTTTCTTTCGGCTCAGAACTCACCTCAGCCCAATGCAGTATTCCAGCTCCCCTGAGGCGTAGGCTCATGCTTATGCCTAGGGTTATGGTTATGCCTAGGGTTAGCGTTCAGAAAACCACAAAGCCCAGAGCTCCAGGGACACTGGCAATGCGAAAAGCATGCCTAGAGGAGTGCAAAAATGCACCAACCTTGCTCCCTGCTTTTCTTTCGCTATGGAACGCGCCTCAGACCATGAGTTCCAGCTCCGCCTAGGGTTAGGGTTAGGGTTACACCTAGGGTTAGTGTTCCGAAAACCACCAAGCCCAGAGCTCCAGGGACACTGGCAATGCGAAAAGCATGCCTAGAGGAGCGCAACAATGCACCAACATTGCTCCCTGCTTTTCTTTCGCTATGGAACACGCCTCAGCCCATGTATTCCACGTCCATATCGGGTTAGGTGTCGCTGCCCTGGAAGGGGGTCGGCCTCAATGGGCAATCGTCCCAGAAGAGGCGACAGTGACCTTCCCGCAGGCACGCCCAATTGTGTCGGTTCTTGGCGGCCACGTGGCAGGGCAGCACTGGCTCTGAGGCAGCTGGTGTGCACAGTAGGAGGTGGCCCAGATGTTAAAGTCCCACAGGTGTCCCAGAGATAAAAGAGGCAAGGGATAGGACCACTTTGTGAGCCTTCCAAGAGTTTATTCACTCCGAAAGGAGGGCAAGAAATGGCCACTGAGGGAAGGGTGCAAGTGCCTTTTAAACAGGGGTGGCACCGGATAAGCGTCCAATGGGTGAACAGATAAGGGGAGGATCCCCAACACATATGATCAATAACAGGGGTACAGAGGAGGGAACAACAAGGCAAACCAATGAATAATCAAACTTAACAGAACTTTCCAGAGAGATGGGGGGTCTTTAGACCTGGGCCTCGCCCACGGACAGCCCCTCACTCTCTGATTTGTCCGCCCATTGAATAGGCATGACGCCAGGGATAGGCGGTGGACCCCGAGTGGCCCAGTGAGCACCAACAGTTAGGGTTACGCCTAGGGTTAGCGTTCAGAAAACCACAACGTCCAGATCCCAAGGGACACTAACAATGTGAAAAGCATGCCTAGAGGAGCGCAACAATGCACCAACCTTGCTCCCTCCTTTTCTTTCCCTATGGAACTCGCCTCAGCCCATGTGTTCCTGTGGCAGCTAGGCTTAGGGTTAGGGTTACGCCTAGGGTTACCATTCAGAAGACCACAAAGCCCAGAGCTCCAGGGACACTGACAACGCGCAAGGCATGCCTGGAGGAGCGCAACAATGCACCAACCTTGCTCCCTCCTTTTCTTTCCCTATGGAAGGCGCCTCAGCCCATGTGTTCCAGCTCCGCCTAGGGTTAGGGTCAGGGTTATGCCTAGGGTTAGCGTTCAGAAGACCACAAAGCCCAGAGCTCCAGGGACACTGACAATGTGCAAGGCATGCCTGGAGGAGCGCAACAATGCCCCAACCGTGCTCCCTTCTTTTCTTTCGCTATGGAACTGGCCTCAGCCCAAGTATTTTACATCCATATAGGGTTAGGGTTAGGGTTACACCTAGGGTTAGCGTTCAGAAAACCACAATGCCCAGAACTCCAGGGACACTGACAATGCGAAAAGCATGCCTAGTTGAGCGCAACAGTGCCCCAACTTTGCTCCCGTCTTTTCTTTCACTATGGAACTCGCATCAGCCCAAGTGTTCCAGCTCTGTCTAGGCTTAGGGTTAGTGTTACGTCTAGGGTTACCATTCAGAAAACCAAAAAGCCCAGAGCTCTAGGGACACTGACAAAGCAAATGGCATCCCACGAGTAGTACAAAAATGGCCCAACTTTCTCGCCACGTTTTCCTTCGGCTCAGAACTCACCTCAGCCTAGTGCAGTATTCCAGCTCCCCCGAGGCGTAGGCTCATGCTTATGCCTAGGGTTATGGTTATGCCTAGGGTTAGCGTTCAGAAAACCACAAAGCCCAGAGCTCCAGGGACACTGGCCATGCGAAAAGCATGCCTAGAGGAGCGCAACAATGCACCAACCTTGCTCCCTGCTTTTCTTTCACTATGGAACGCGCCTCAGCCCATGTGTTCCAGCTCCGCCTAGGGTTAGGGTTAGGGTTATGCCTAGGGTTACCATTCAGAAAATCACAAAGCCCAGAGCTCCAGGGACACTGACAATGCGAAAGGCATGTTTAGAGGAGTGCAACAATGCCCCAACCTTGCTACCTTCTTTTTTTTCGCTATGGAACTCGCCTCAGCCCATGTATTCCACGTCCATATCGGGTTAGGTGTCGCTGCCCTGGAAGGGGGTCGGCCTCAATGGGCAATCGTCCCAGAAGAGGCGACAGTGACCTTCCCGCAGGCACGCCCAATTGTGTCGGTTCTTGGCGGCCACGTGGCAGGGCAGCACTGGCTCTGAGGCAGCTGGTGTGCACAGTAGGAGGTGGCCCAGATGTTAAAGTCCCACAGGTGTCCCAGAGATAAAAGAGGCAAGGGATAGGACCACTTTGTGAGCCTTCCAAGAGTTTATTCACTCCGAAAGGAGGGCAAGAAATGGCCACTGAGGGAAGGGTGCAAGTGCCTTTTAAACAGGGGTGGCACCGGATAAGCGTCCAATGGGTGAACAGATAAGGGGAGGATCCCCAACACGTATGATCAATAACAGGGGTACAGAGGAGGGAACAACAAGGCAAACCAATGAATAATCAAACTTAACAGAACTTTCCAGAGAGATGGGGGGTCTTTAGACCTGGGTCTCGCCCACGGACAGCCCCTCACTCTCTGATTTGTCCGCCCATTGAATAGGCATGACGCCAGGGATAGGCGGTGGACCCCGAGTGGCCCAGTGAGCACCAACAGTTAGGGTTACGCCTAGGGTTAGCGTTCAGAAAACCACAACGTCCAGATCCCAAGGGACACTAACAATGTGAAAAGCATGCCTAGAGGAGCGCAACAATGCACCAACCTTGCTCCCTCCTTTTCTTTCCCTATGGAACTCGCCTCAGCCCATGTGTTCCTGTGGCAGCTAGGCTTAGGGTTAGGGTTACGCCTAGGGTTACCATTCAGAAGACCACAAAGCCCAGAGCTCCAGGGACACTGACAACGCGCAAGGCATGCCTGGAGGAGCGCAACAATGCCCCAATCGTGCTCCCTTCTTTTCTTTCGCTATGGAACTCGCCTCAGCCCAAGCATTTTACATCCATATAGGGTTAGGGTTAGGGTTACACCTAGGGTTAGCGTTCAGAAAACCACAATGCCCAGAACTCCAGGGACACTGACAATGCGAAAAGCATGCCTAGTTGAGCGCAACAGTGCACCAAATTTGCTCCCGTCTTTTCTTTCACTATGGAACTCGCATCTGCCCAAGTATTCCAGCTCTGTCTAGGCTTAGGGTGAGTGTTACGTCTAGGGTTACCATTCAGAAGACCACAAAGCCCAGAGCTCTAGGGACACTGACAAAGCAAATGGCATCCCACGAGTAGTACAAAAATGGCCCAACTTTCTCGCCACGTTTTCCTTCGGGTCAGAACTCACCTCAGCCTAGTGCAGTATTCCAGCTCCCCCGAGGATTAGGGTCAGGCTTATGCCTAGGGTTATGGTTATGCCTAGGGTTAGCATTCAGAAAACCACAAAGCCCAGAGCTCCAGGGACACTGGCCATGCGAAAAGCATGCCTAGAGGAGCGCAACAATGCACCAACCTTGCTCCCTGCTTTTCTTTCACTATGGAACGCGCCTCAGCCCATGTGTTCCAGCTCCGCCTAGGGTTAGGGTTAGGGTTATGCCTAGGGTTACCATTCAGAAAATCACAAAGCCCAGAGCTCCAGGGACACTGACAATGCGAAAGGCATGTTTAGAGGAGTGCAACAATGCCCCAACCTTGCTCCCTTCTTTTTTTTCGCTATGGAACTCGCCTCAGCCCATGTATTCCACGTCCATATCGGGTTAGGTGTCGCTGCCCTGGAAGGGGGTCGGCCTCAATGGGCAATCGTCCCAGAAGAGGCGACAGTGACCTTCCCGCAGGCACGCCCAATTGTGTCGGTTCTTGGCGGCCACGTGGCAGGGCAGCACTGGCTCTGAGGCAGCTGGTGTGCACAGTAGGAGGTGGCCCAGATGTTAAAGTCCCACAGGTGTCCCAGAGATAAAAGAGGCAAGGGATAGGACCACTTTGTGAGCCTTCCAAGAGTTTATTCACTCCGAAAGGAGGGCAAGAAATGGCCACTGAGGGAAGGGTGCAAGTGCCTTTTAAACAGGGGTGGCACCGGATAAGCGTCCAATGGGTGAACAGATAAGGGGAGGATCCCCAACACGTATGATCAATAACAGGGGTACAGAGGAGGGAACAACAAGGCAAACCAATGAATAATCAAACTTAACAGAACTTTCCAGAGAGATGGGGGGTCTTTAGACCTGGGCCTCGCCCACGGACAGCCCCTCACTCTCTGATTTGTCCGCCCATTGAATAGGCATGACGCCAGGGATAGGCGGTGGACCCCGAGTGGCCCAGAGAGCCCCAACAGTTAGGGTTACGCCTAGGGTTAGCGTTCAGAAAACCACAACGTCCAGATCCCAAGGGACACTAACAATGTGAAAAGCATGCCTAGAGGAGCGCAACAATGCACCAACCTTGCTCCCTCCTTTTCTTTCCCTATGGAACTCGCCTCAGGCCATGTGTTCCTGTGGCAGCTAGGCTTAGGGTTAGGGTTACGCCTAGGGTTACCATTCAGAAGACCACAAAGCCCAGAGCTCCAGGGACACTGACAATGCGCAAGGCATGCCTGGAGGAGCGCAACAATGCCCCAACCGTGCTCCCTTCTTTTCTTTCGCTATGGAACTGGCCTCAGCCCAAGTATTTTACATCCATATAGGGTTAGGGTTAGGGTTACACCTAGGGTTAGCGTTCAGAAGACCACAATGCCCAGAACTCCAGCGACACTGACAATGCGAAAAGCATGCCTAGTTGAGCGCAACAGTGCACCAACTTTGCTCCCGTCTTTTCTTTCACTATGGAACTCGCATCAGCCCAAGTGTTCCAGCTCTGTCTAGGCTTAGGGTTAGTGTTACGTCTAGGGTTACCATTCAGAAAACCAAATAGCCCAGAGCTCTAGGGACACTGACAAAGCAAATGGCATCCCATGAGTAGTACAAAAATGGCCCAACTTTCTCGCCACGTTTTCCTTCGGCTCAGAACTCACCTCAGCCTAGTGCAGTATTCCAGCTCCCCCGAGGATTAGGGTCAGGCTTATGCCTAGGGTTATGGTTATGCCTAGGGTTAGCGTTCAGAAAACCACAAAGCCCAGAGCTCCAGGGACACTGGCCATGCGAAAAGCATGCCTAGAGGAGCGCAACAATGCACCAACCTTGCTCCCTGCTTTTCTTTCACTATGGAACGCGCCTCAGCCCATGTGTTCCAGCTCCGCCTAGGGTTAGGGTTAGGGTTATGCCTAGGGTTACCATTCAGAAAATCACAAAGCCCAGAGCTCCAGGGACACTGACAATGCGAAAGGCATGTTTAGAGGAGTGCAACAATGCCCCAACCTTGCTCCCTTCTTTTTTTTCGCTATGGAACTCGCCTCAGCCCACGTATTCCACGTCCATATCGGGTTAGGTGTCGCTGCCCTGGAAGGGGGTCGGCCTCAATGGGCAATCGTCCCAGAAGAGGCGACAGTGACCTTCCCGCAGGCACGCCCAATTGTGTCGGTTCTTGGCGGCCACGTGGCAGGGCAGCACTGGCTCTGAGGCAGCTGGTGTGCACAGTAGGAGGTGGCCCAGATGTTAAAGTCCCACAGGTGTCCCAGAGATAAAAGAGGCAAGGGATAGGACCACTTTGTGAGCCTTCCAAGAGTTTATTCACTCCGAAAGGAGGGCAAGAAATGGCCACTGAGGGAAGGGTGCAAGTGCCTTTTAAACAGGGGTGGCACCGGATAAGCGTCCAATGGGTGAACAGATAAGGGGAGGATCCCCAACACATATGATCAATAACAGGGGTACAGAGGAGGGAACAACAAGGCAAACCAATGAATAATCAAACTTAACAGAACTTTCCAGAGAGATGGGGGGTCTTTAGACCTGGGCCTCGCCCACGGACAGCCCCTCACTCTCTGATTTGTCCGCCCATTGAATAGGCATGACGCCAGGGATAGGCGGTGGACCCCGAGTGGCCCAGTGAGCACCAACAGTTAGGGTTACGCCTAGGGTTAGCGTTCAGAAAACCACAACGTCCAGATCCCAAGGGACACTAACAATGTGAAAAGCATGCCTAGAGGAGCGCAACAATGCACCAACCTTGCTCCCTCCTTTTCTTTCCCTATGGAACTCGCCTCAGCCCATGTGTTCCTGTGGCAGCTAGGCTTAGGGTTAGGGTTACGCCTAGGGTTACCATTCAGAAGACCACAAAGCCCAGAGCTCCAGGGACACTGACAATGCGCAAGGCATGCCTGGAGGAGTGCAACAATGCCCCAACCTTGCTCCCTCCTTTGCTTTCCCTATGGAAGGCGCCTCAGCCCATGTGTTCCAGCTCCGCCTAGGGTTAGGGTCAGGGTTATGCCTAGGGTTAGCGTTCAGAAGACCACAAAGCCCAGAGCTCCAGGGACACTGACAATGTGCAAGGCATGCCTGGAGGAGCGCAACAATGCCCCAACCGTGCTCCCTTCTTTTCTTTCGCTATGGAACTCGCCTCAGCCCAAGTATTTTACATCCATATAGGGTTAGGGTTAGGGTTACACCTAGGGTTAGCGTTCAGAAAACCACAATGCCCAGAACTCCAGCGACACTGACAATGCGAAAAGCATGCCTAGTTGAGCGCAACAGTGCACCAACTTTGCTCCCGTCTTTTCTTTCACTATGGAACTCGCATCAGCCCAAGTGTTCCAGCTCTGTCTAGGCTTAGGGTTAGGGTTACGTCTAGGGTTACCATTCAGAAAACCAAAAAGCCCAGAGCTCTAGGGACACTGACAAAGCAAATGGCATCCCACGAGTAGTACAAAAATGGCCCAACTTTCTCGCCACGTTTTCCTTCGGCTCAGAACTCACCTCAGCCTAGTGCAGTATTCCAGCTCCCCCGAGGCGTAGGCTCATGCTTATGCCTAGGGTTATGGTTATGCCTAGGGTTAGCGTTCAGAAAACCACAAAGCCCAGAGCTCCAGGGACACTGGCCATGCGAAAAGCATGCCTAGAGGAGCGCAACAATGCACCAACCTTGCTCCCTGCTTTTCTTTCACTATGGAACGCGCCTCAGCCCATGTGTTCCAGCTCCGCCTAGGGTTAGGGTTAGGGTTATGCCTAGGGTTACCATTCAGAAAATCACAAAGCCCAGAGCTCCAGGGACACTGACAATGCGAAAGGCATGTTTAGAGGAGTGCAACAATGCCCCAACCTTGCTCCCTTCTTTTTTTTCGCTATGGAACTCGCCTCAGCCCATGTATTCCACGTCCATATCGGGTTAGGTGTCGCTGCCCTGGAAGGGGGTCGGCCTCAATGGGCAATCGTCCCAGAAGAGGCGACAGTGACCTTCCCGCAGGCACGCCCAATTGTGTCGGTTCTTGGCGGCCACGTGGCAGGGCAGCACTGGCTCTGAGGCAGCTGGTGTGCACAGTAGGAGGTGGCCCAGATGTTAAAGTCCCACAGGTGTCCCAGAGATAAAAGAGGCAAGGGATAGGACCACTTTGTGAGCCTTCCAAGAGTTTATTCACTCCGAAAGGAGGGCAAGAAATGGCCACTGAGGGAAGGGTGCAAGTGCCTTTTAAACAGGGGTGGCACCAGATAAGCGTCCAAAGGGTGAACAGATAAGGGGAGGATCCCCAACACGTATGATCAATAACAGGGGTACAGAGGAGGGAACAACAAGGCAAACCAATGAATAATCAAACTTAACAGAACTTTCCAGAGAGATGGGGGGGGCTTTAGACCTGGGCCTCGCCCACGGACAGCCCCTCACTCTCTGATTTGTCCGCCCATTGAATAGGCATGACGCCAGGGATAGGGGGTGGACCCCGAGTGGCCCAGAGAGCCCCAACAGTTAGGGTTACGCCTAGGGTTAGCGTTCAGAAAACCACAACGTCCAGATCCCAAGGGACACTAACAATGTGAAAAGCATGCCTAGAGGAGCGCAACAATGCACCAACCTTGCTCCCTCCTTTTCTTTCCCTATGGAACTCGCCTCAGCCCATGTGTTCCTGTGGCAGCTAGGCTTAGGGTTAGGGTTACGCCTAGGGTTACCATTCAGAAGACCACAAAGCCCAGAGCTCCAGGGACACTGACAATGCGCAAGGCATGCCTGGAGGAGCGCAACAATGCCCCAACCGTGCTCCCTTCTTTTCTTTCGCTATGGAACTGGCCTCAGCCCAAGTATTTTACATCCATATAGGGTTAGGGTTAGGGTTACACCTAGGGTTAGCGTTCAGAAGACCACAATGCCCAGAACTCCAGCGACACTGACAATGCGAAAAGCATGCCTAGTTGAGCGCAACAGTGCACCAACTTTGCTCCCGTCTTTTCTTTCACTATGGAACTCGCATCAGCCCAAGTGTTCCAGCTCTGTCTAGGCTTAGGGTTAGTGTTACGTCTAGGGTTACCATTCAGAAAACCAAATAGCCCAGAGCTCTAGGGACACTGACAAAGCAAATGGCATCCCATGAGTAGTACAAAAATGGCCCAACTTTCTCGCCACGTTTTCCTTCGGCTCAGAACTCACCTCAGCCTAGTGCAGTATTCCAGCTCCCCCGAGGATTAGGGTCAGGCTTATGCCTAGGGTTATGGTTATGCCTAGGGTTAGCGTTCAGAAAACCACAAAGCCCAGAGCTCCAGGGACACTGGCCATGCGAAAAGCATGCCTAGAGGAGCGCAACAATGCACCAACCTTGCTCCCTGCTTTTCTTTCACTATGGAACGCGCCTCAGCCCATGTGTTCCAGCTCCGCCTAGGGTTAGGGTTAGGGTTATGCCTAGGGTTACCATTCAGAAAATCACAAAGCCCAGAGCTCCAGGGACACTGACAATGCGAAAGGCATGTTTAGAGGAGTGCAACAATGCCCCAACCTTGCTCCCTTCTTTTTTTTCGCTATGGAACTCGCCTCAGCCCACGTATTCCACGTCCATATCGGGTTAGGTGTCGCTGCCCTGGAAGGGGGTCGGCCTCAATGGGCAATCGTCCCAGAAGAGGCGACAGTGACCTTCCCGCAGGCACGCCCAATTGTGTCGGTTCTTGGCGGCCACGTGGCAGGGCAGCACTGGCTCTGAGGCAGCTGGTGTGCACAGTAGGAGGTGGCCCAGATGTTAAAGTCCCACAGGTGTCCCAGAGATAAAAGAGGCAAGGGATAGGACCACTTTGTGAGCCTTCCAAGAGTTTATTCACTCCGAAAGGAGGGCAAGAAATGGCCACTGAGGGAAGGGTGCAAGTGCCTTTTAAACAGGGGTGGCACCGGATAAGCGTCCAATGGGTGAACAGATAAGGGGAGGATCCCCAACACATATGATCAATAACAGGGGTACAGAGGAGGGAACAACAAGGCAAACCAATGAATAATCAAACTTAACAGAACTTTCCAGAGAGATGGGGGGTCTTTAGACCTGGGCCTCGCCCACGGACAGCCCCTCACTCTCTGATTTGTCCGCCCATTGAATAGGCATGACGCCAGGGATAGGCGGTGGACCCCGAGTGGCCCAGTGAGCACCAACAGTTAGGGTTACGCCTAGGGTTAGCGTTCAGAAAACCACAACGTCCAGATCCCAAGGGACACTAACAATGTGAAAAGCATGCCTAGAGGAGCGCAACAATGCACCAACCTTGCTCCCTCCTTTTCTTTCCCTATGGAACTCGCCTCAGCCCATGTGTTCCTGTGGCAGCTAGGCTTAGGGTTAGGGTTACGCCTAGGGTTACCATTCAGAAGACCACAAAGCCCAGAGCTCCAGGGACACTGACAACGCGCAAGGCATGCCTGGAGGAGTGCAACAATGCCCCAACCTTGCTCCCTCCTTTGCTTTCCCTATGGAAGGCGCCTCAGCCCATGTGTTCCAGCTCCGCCTAGGGTTAGGGTCAGGGTTATGCCTAGGGTTAGCGTTCAGAAGACCACAAAGCCCAGAGCTCCAGGGACACTGACAATGTGCAAGGCATGCCTGGAGGAGCGCAACAATGCCCCAACCGTGCTCCCTTCTTTTCTTTCGCTATGGAACTGGCCTCAGCCCAAGTATTTTACATCCATATAGGGTTAGGGTTAGGGTTACACCTAGGGTTAGCGTTCAGAAAACCACAATGCCCAGAACTCCAGCGACACTGACAATGCGAAAAGCATGCCTAGTTGAGCGCAACAGTGCACCAACTTTGCTCCCGTCTTTTCTTTCACTATGGAACTCGCATCAGCCCAAGTGTTCCGGCTCTGTCTAGGCTTAGGGTTGGTGTTACGTCTAGGGTTACCATTCAGAAGACCACAAAGCCCAGAGCTCTAGGGACACTGACAAAGCAAATGGCATCCCACGAGTAGTACAAAAATGACCCAACTTTGTTGCCACCTTTTCTTTCGGCTCAGAACTCACCTCAGCCCAATGCAGTATTCCAGCTCCCCTGAGGCGTAGGCTCATGCTTATGCCTAGGGTTATGGTTATGCCTAGGGTTAGCGTTCAGAAAACCACAAAGCCCAGAGCTCCAGGGACACTGGCAATGCGAAAAGCATGCCTAGAGGAGTGCAAAAATGCACCAACCTTGCTCCCTGCTTTTCTTTCGCTATGGAACGCGCCTCAGACCATGAGTTCCAGCTCCGCCTAGGGTTAGGGTTAGGGTTACACCTAGGGTTAGTGTTCCGAAAACCACCAAGCCCAGAGCTCCAGGGACACTGGCAATGCGAAAAGCATGCCTAGAGGAGCGCAACAATGCACCAACATTGCTCCCTGCTTTTCTTTCGCTATGGAACACGCCTCAGCCCATGTATTCCACGTCCATATCGGGTTAGGTGTCGCTGCCCTGGAAGGGGGTCGGCCTCAATGGGCAATCGTCCCAGAAGAGGCGACAGTGACCTTCCCGCAGGCACGCCCAATTGTGTCGGTTCTTGGCGGCCACGTGGCAGGGCAGCACTGGCTCTGAGGCAGCTGGTGTGCACAGTAGGAGGTGGCCCAGATGTTAAAGTCCCACAGGTGTCCCAGAGATAAAAGAGGCAAGGGATAGGACCACTTTGTGAGCCTTCCAAGAGTTTATTCACTCCGAAAGGAGGGCAAGAAATGGCCACTGAGGGAAGGGTGCAAGTGCCTTTTAAACAGGGGTGGCACCGGATAAGCGTCCAATGGGTGAACAGATAAGGGGAGGATCCCCAACACATATGATCAATAACAGGGGTACAGAGGAGGGAACAACAAGGCAAACCAATGAATAATCAAACTTAACAGAACTTTCCAGAGAGATGGGGGGTCTTTAGACCTGGGCCTCGCCCACGGACAGCCCCTCACTCTCTGATTTGTCCGCCCATTGAATAGGCATGACGCCAGGGATAGGCGGTGGACCCCGAGTGGCCCAGTGAGCACCAACAGTTAGGGTTACGCCTAGGGTTAGCGTTCAGAAAACCACAACGTCCAGATCCCAAGGGACACTAACAATGTGAAAAGCATGCCTAGAGGAGCGCAACAATGCACCAACCTTGCTCCCTCCTTTTCTTTCCCTATGGAACTCGCCTCAGCCCATGTGTTCCTGTGGCAGCTAGGCTTAGGGTTAGGGTTACGCCTAGGGTTACCATTCAGAAGACCACAAAGCCCAGAGCTCCAGGGACACTGACAACGCGCAAGGCATGCCTGGAGGAGCGCAACAATGCACCAACCTTGCTCCCTCCTTTTCTTTCCCTATGGAAGGCGCCTCAGCCCATGTGTTCCAGCTCCGCCTAGGGTTAGGGTCAGGGTTATGCCTAGGGTTAGCGTTCAGAAGACCACAAAGCCCAGAGCTCCAGGGACACTGACAATGTGCAAGGCATGCCTGGAGGAGCGCAACAATGCCCCAACCGTGCTCCCTTCTTTTCTTTCGCTATGGAACTGGCCTCAGCCCAAGTATTTTACATCCATATAGGGTTAGGGTTAGGGTTACACCTAGGGTTAGCGTTCAGAAAACCACAATGCCCAGAACTCCAGGGACACTGACAATGCGAAAAGCATGCCTAGTTGAGCGCAACAGTGCCCCAACTTTGCTCCCGTCTTTTCTTTCACTATGGAACTCGCATCAGCCCAAGTGTTCCAGCTCTGTCTAGGCTTAGGGTTAGTGTTACGTCTAGGGTTACCATTCAGAAAACCAAAAAGCCCAGAGCTCTAGGGACACTGACAAAGCAAATGGCATCCCACGAGTAGTACAAAAATGGCCCAACTTTCTCGCCACGTTTTCCTTCGGCTCAGAACTCACCTCAGCCTAGTGCAGTATTCCAGCTCCCCCGAGGCGTAGGCTCATGCTTATGCCTAGGGTTATGGTTATGCCTAGGGTTAGCGTTCAGAAAACCACAAAGCCCAGAGCTCCAGGGACACTGGCCATGCGAAAAGCATGCCTAGAGGAGCGCAACAATGCACCAACCTTGCTCCCTGCTTTTCTTTCACTATGGAACGCGCCTCAGCCCATGTGTTCCAGCTCCGCCTAGGGTTAGGGTTAGGGTTATGCCTAGGGTTACCATTCAGAAAATCACAAAGCCCAGAGCTCCAGGGACACTGACAATGCGAAAGGCATGTTTAGAGGAGTGCAACAATGCCCCAACCTTGCTACCTTCTTTTTTTTCGCTATGGAACTCGCCTCAGCCCATGTATTCCACGTCCATATCGGGTTAGGTGTCGCTGCCCTGGAAGGGGGTCGGCCTCAATGGGCAATCGTCCCAGAAGAGGCGACAGTGACCTTCCCGCAGGCACGCCCAATTGTGTCGGTTCTTGGCGGCCACGTGGCAGGGCAGCACTGGCTCTGAGGCAGCTGGTGTGCACAGTAGGAGGTGGCCCAGATGTTAAAGTCCCACAGGTGTCCCAGAGATAAAAGAGGCAAGGGATAGGACCACTTTGTGAGCCTTCCAAGAGTTTATTCACTCCGAAAGGAGGGCAAGAAATGGCCACTGAGGGAAGGGTGCAAGTGCCTTTTAAACAGGGGTGGCACCGGATAAGCGTCCAATGGGTGAACAGATAAGGGGAGGATCCCCAACACGTATGATCAATAACAGGGGTACAGAGGAGGGAACAACAAGGCAAACCAATGAATAATCAAACTTAACAGAACTTTCCAGAGAGATGGGGGTCTTTAGACCTGGGTCTCGCCCACGGACAGCCCCTCACTCTCTGATTTGTCCGCCCATTGAATAGGCATGACGCCAGGGATAGGCGGTGGACCCCGAGTGGCCCAGTGAGCACCAACAGTTAGGGTTACGCCTAGGGTTAGCGTTCAGAAAACCACAACGTCCAGATCCCAAGGGACACTAACAATGTGAAAAGCATGCCTAGAGGAGCGCAACAATGCACCAACCTTGCTCCCTCCTTTTCTTTCCCTATGGAACTCGCCTCAGCCCATGTGTTCCTGTGGCAAGCTAGGCTTAGGGTTAGGGTTACGCCTAGGGTTACCATTCAGAAGACCACAAAGCCCAGAGCTCCAGGGACACTGACAACGCGCAAGGCATGCCTGGAGGAGCGCAACAATGCCCCAATCGTGCTCCCTTCTTTCTTTCGCTATGGAACTCGCCTCAGCCCAAGCATTTTACATCCATATAGGGTTAGGGTTAGGGTTACACCTAGGGTTAGCGTTCAGAAAACCACAATGCCCAGAACTCCAGGGACACTGACAATGCGAAAAGCATGCCTAGTTGAGCGCAACAGTGCACCAAATTTGCTCCCGTCTTTTCTTTCACTATGGAACTCGCATCTGCCCAAGTATTCCAGCTCTGTCTAGGCTTAGGGTGAGTGTTACGTCTAGGGTTACCATTCAGAAGACCACAAAGCCCAGAGCTCTAGGGACACTGACAAAGCAAATGGCATCCCACGAGTAGTACAAAAATGGCCCAACTTTCTCGCCACGTTTTCCTTCGGGTCAGAACTCACCTCAGCCTAGTGCAGTATTCCAGCTCCCCCGAGGATTAGGGTCAGGCTTATGCCTAGGGTTATGGTTATGCCTAGGGTTAGCATTCAGAAAACCACAAAGCCCAGAGCTCCAGGGACACTGGCCATGCGAAAAGCATGCCTAGAGGAGCGCAACAATGCACCAACCTTGCTCCCTGCTTTTCTTTCACTATGGAACGCGCCTCAGCCCATGTGTTCCAGCTCCGCCTAGGGTTAGGGTTAGGGTTATGCCTAGGGTTACCATTCAGAAAATCACAAAGCCCAGAGCTCCAGGGACACTGACAATGCGAAAGGCATGTTTAGAGGAGTGCAACAATGCCCCAACCTTGCTCCCTTCTTTTTTTTCGCTATGGAACTCGCCTCAGCCCATGTATTCCACGTCCATATCGGGTTAGGTGTCGCTGCCCTGGAAGGGGGTCGGCCTCAATGGGCAATCGTCCCAGAAGAGGCGACAGTGACCTTCCCGCAGGCACGCCCAATTGTGTCGGTTCTTGGCGGCCACGTGGCAGGGCAGCACTGGCTCTGAGGCAGCTGGTGTGCACAGTAGGAGGTGGCCCAGATGTTAAAGTCCCACAGGTGTCCCAGAGATAAAGAGGCAAGGGATAGGACCACTTTGTGAGCCTTCCAAGAGTTTATTCACTCCGAAAGGAGGGCAAGAAATGGCCACTGAGGGAAGGGTGCAAGTGCCTTTTAAACAGGGGTGGCACCGGATAAGCGTCCAATGGGTGAACAGATAAGGGGAGGATCCCCAACACATATGATCAATAACAGGGGTACAGAGGAGGGAACAACAAGGCAAACCAATGAATAATCAAACTTAACAGAACTTTCCAGAGAGATGGGGGGTCTTTAGACCTGGGCCTCGCCCACGGACAGCCCCTCACTCTCTGATTTGTCCGCCCATTGAATAGGCATGACGCCAGGGATAGGCGGTGGACCCCGAGTGGCCCAGTGAGCACCAACAGTTAGGGTTACGCCTAGGGTTAGCGTTCAGAAAACCACAACGTCCAGATCCCAAGGGACACTAACAATGTGAAAAGCATGCCTAGAGGAGCGCAACAATGCACCAACCTTGCTCCCTCCTTTTCTTTCCCTATGGAACTCGCCTCAGCCCATGTGTTCCTGTGGCAGCTAGGCTTAGGGTTAGGGTTACGCCTAGGGTTACCATTCAGAAGACCACAAAGCCCAGAGCTCCAGGGACACTGACAACGCGCAAGGCATGCCTGGAGGAGCGCAACAATGCACCAACCTTGCTCCCTCCTTTTCTTTCCCTATGGAAGGCGCCTCAGCCCATGTGTTCCAGCTCCGCCTAGGGTTAGGGTCAGGGTTATGCCTAGGGTTAGCGTTCAGAAGACCACAAAGCCCAGAGCTCCAGGGACACTGACAATGTGCAAGGCATGCCTGGAGGAGCGCAACAATGCCCCAACCGTGCTCCCTTCTTTTCTTTCGCTATGGAACTGGCCTCAGCCCAAGTATTTTACATCCATATAGGGTTAGGGTTAGGGTTACACCTAGGGTTAGCGTTCAGAAAACCACAATGCCCAGAACTCCAGGGACACTGACAATGCGAAAAGCATGCCTAGTTGAGCGCAACAGTGCACCAACTTTGCTCCCGTCTTTTCTTTCACTATGGAACTCGCATCAGCCCAAGTGTTCCAGCTCTGTCTAGGCTTAGGGTTAGTGTTACGTCTAGGGTTACCATTCAGAAAACCAAAAAGCCCAGAGCTCTAGGGACACTGACAAAGCAAATGGCATCCCACGAGTAGTACAAAAATGGCCCAACTTTCTCGCCACGTTTTCCTTCGGCTCAGAACTCACCTCAGCCTAGTGCAGTATTCCAGCTCCCCCGAGGCGTAGGCTCATGCTTATGCCTAGGGTTATGGTTATGCCTAGGGTTAGCGTTCAGAAAACCACAAAGCCCAGAGCTCCAGGGACACTGGCCATGCGAAAAGCATGCCTAGAGGAGCGCAACAATGCACCAACCTTGCTCCCTGCTTTTCTTTCACTATGGAACGCGCCTCAGCCCATGTGTTCCAGCTCCGCCTAGGGTTAGGGTTAGGGTTATGCCTAGGGTTACCATTCAGAAAATCACAAAGCCCAGAGCTCCAGGGACACTGACAATGCGAAAGGCATGTTTAGAGGAGTGCAACAATGCCCCAACCTTGCTACCTTCTTTTTTTTCGCTATGGAACTCGCCTCAGCCCATGTATCCACGTCCATATCGGGTTAGGTGTCGCTGCCCTGGAAGGGGGTCGGCCTCAATGGGCAATCGTCCCAGAAGAGGCGACAGTGACCTTCCCGCAGGCACGCCCAATTGTGTCGTTCTTGGCGGCCACGTGGCAGGGCAGCACTGGCTCTGAGGCAGCTGGTGTGCACAGTAGGAGGTGGCCCAGATGTTAAAGTCCCACAGGTGTCCCAGAGATAAAAGAGGCAAGGGATAGGACCACTTTGTGAGCCTTCCAAGAGTTTATTCACTCCGAAAGGAGGGGCAAGAAATGGCCACTGAGGAAGGGTGCAAGTGCCTTTTAAACAGGGGTGGCACCGGATAAGCGTCCAATGGGTGAACAGATAAGGGGAGGATCCCCAACACGTATGATCAATAACAGGGGTACAGAGGAGGGAACAACAAGGCAAACCAATGAATAATCAAACTTAACAGAACTTTCCAGAGAGATGGGGGGTCTTTAGACCTGGGTCTCGCCCACGGACAGCCCCTCACTCTCTGATTTGTCCGCCCATTGAATAGGCATGACGCCAGGGATAGGCGGTGGACCCCGAGTGGCCCAGTGAGCACCAACAGTTAGGGTTACGCCTAGGGTTAGCGTTCAGAAAACCACAACGTCCAGATCCCAAGGGACACTAACAATGTGAAAAGCATGCCTAGAGGAGCGCAACAATGCACCAACCTTGCTCCCTCCTTTTCTTTCCCTATGGAACTCGCCTCAGCCCATGTGTTCCTGTGGCAGCTAGGGCTTAGGGTTAGGGTTACGCCTTAGGCGTTACCAGCGATTCAGAAAACCACCAAAACGCCAGAGCTCCAGGGACATCTGACAATGGCGCAAGGCATGCCTGGAGGAGCGCATAAACAATGCCCCAACCGTGCTTCCCTTCTTTATTCTGTTCGCTATGGAACTGGCCTCAACCCAAGTATTTTACATCCATATAGGGTTAGGGTTAGGGTTACACCTAGGGTTAGCGTTCAGAAACCACAATGCCCAGAACTCCAGCGACACTGACAATGCGAAAAGCATGCCTAGTTGAGCGCAACAGTGCACCAACTTTGCTCCCGTCTTTTCTTTCACTATGGAACTCGCATCAGCCCAAGTGTTCCAGCTCTGTCTAGGCTTAGGGTTAGTGTTACGTCTAGGGTTACCATTCAGAAAACCAAAAAGCCCAGAGCTCTAGGGACACTGACAAAGCAAATGGCATCCCACGAGTAGTACAAAAATGGCCCAACTTTCTCGCCACGTTTTCCTTCGGCTCAGAACTCACCTCAGCCTAGTGCAGTATTCCAGCTCCCCCGAGGATTAGGGTCAGGCTTATGCCTAGGGTTATGGTTATGCCTAGGGTTAGCGTTCAGAAAACCACAAAGCCCAGAGCTCCAGGGACACTGGCCATGCGAAAAGCATGCCTAGAGGAGCGCAACAATGCACCAACCTTGCTCCCTGCTTTTCTTTCACTATGGAACGCGCCTCAGCCCATGTGTTCCAGCTCCGCCTAGGGTTAGGGTTAGGGTTATGCCTAGGGTTACCATTCAGAAAATCACAAAGCCCAGAGCTCCAGGGACACTGACAATGCGAAAGGCATGTTTAGAGGAGTGCAACAATGCCCCAACCTTGCTCCCTTCTTTTTTTTCGCTATGGAACTCGCCTCAGCCCATGTATTCCACGTCCATATCGGGTTAGGTGTCGCTGCCCTGGAAGGGGGTCGGCCTCAATGGGCAATCGTCCCAGAAGAGGCGACAGTGACCTTCCCGCAGGCACGCCCAATTGTGTCGGTTCTTGGCGGCCACGTGGCAGGGCAGCACTGGCTCTGAGGCAGCTGGTGTGCACAGTAGGAGGTGGCCCAGATGTTAAAGTCCCACAGGTGTCCCAGAGATAAAAGAGGCAAGGGATAGGACCACTTTGTGAGCCTTCCAAGAGTTTATTCACTCCGAAAGGAGGGCAAGAAATGGCCACTGAGGGAAGGGTGCAAGTGCCTTTAAACAGGGGTGGCACCGGATAGCGTCCAATGGGTGAACAGATAAGGGGAGGATCCCCAACACGTATGATCAATAACAGGGGTACAGAGGAGGGAACAACAAGGCAAACCAATGAATAATCAAACTTAACAGAACTTTCCAGAGAGATGGGGGGTCTTTAGACCTGGGCCTCGCCCACGGACAGCCCCTCACTCTCTGATTTGTCCGCCCATTGAATAGGCATGACGCCAGGGATAGGGCGGTGGACCCCGAGTGGCCCAGAGAGCCCCAACAGTTAGGGTTACGCCTAGGGTTAGCGTTCAGAAAAACCACAACGTCCAGATCCCAAGGGACACTAAACAATGTGAAAAGCATGCCTAGAGGAGCGCAACAATGCACCAACCTTGCTCCCTCCTTTTCTTTCCCTATGGAAACTCGCCTCAGCCCATGTGTTCCTGTGCAGCTAGGCTTAGGGTTAGGGTTACGCCTAGGGTTACCATTCAGAAGACCACAAAGCCCAGAGCTCCAGGGACACTGACAACGCGCAAGGCATGCCTGGAGGAGTGCAACAATGCCCCAACCTTGCTCCCTCCTTTGCTTTCCCTATGGAAGGCGCCTCAGCCCATGTGTTCCAGCTCCGCCTAGGGTTAGGGTCAGGGTTATGCCTAGGGTTAGCGTTCAGAAGACCACAAAGCCCAGAGCTCCAGGGACACTGACAATGTGCAAGGCATGCCTGGAGGAGCGCAACAATGCCCCGTGCTCCCTTCTTTTCTTTCGCTATGGAACTGGCCTCAGCCCAAGTATTTTACATCCATATAGGGTTAGGGTTAGGGTTACACCTAGGGTTAGCGTTCAGAAAACCACAATGCCCAGAACTCCAGCGACACTGACAATGCGAAAAGCATGCCTAGTTGAGCGCAACAGTGCACCAACTTTGCTCCCGTCTTTTCTTTCACTATGGAACTCGCATCAGCCCAAGTGTTCCAGCTCTGTCTAGGCTTAGGGTTAGTGTTACGTCTAGGGTTACCATTCAGAAGACCACAAAAGCCCAGAGCTCTAGGGACACTGACAAAGCAAATGGCATCCCACGAGTAGTACAAAAATGACCCAACTTTGTTGCCACCTTTTCCTTTCGGCTCAGAACTCACCTCAGCCCAATGCAGTATTCCAGCTCCCCCGAGGCGTAGGCTCATGCTTATGCCTAGGGTTATGGTTATGCCTAGGGTTAGCGTTCAGGAAAACCACAAAGCCCAGAGCTCCAGGACACTGGCCATGCGAAAAGCATGGCCTAGAGGAGCGCAAAAATGCACCAACCTTGCTCCCTGCTTTTCTTTCGCTATGGAACGCGCCTCAGACCATGAGTTCCAGCTCCGCCTAGGGTTAGGGTTAGGGTTACACCTAGGGTTAGTGTTCAGAAAACCACCAAGCCCAGAGCTCCAGGGACACTGGCAATGCGAAAGCATTGCCTAGAGGAGCGCAACAATGCCCCAACCATTGCTCCCTGCTTTTCTTTCGCTATGGAACTCGCCTCAGCCCATGTATTCCACGTCCATATCGGGTTAGGTGTCGCTGCCCTGGAAGGGGGTCGGCCTCAATGGGCAATCGTCCCAGAAGAGGCGACAGTGACCTTCCCGCAGGCACGCCCAATTGTGTTCGGTTCTTGGCGGCCACGTGGCAGGGCAGCACTGGCTCTGAGGCAGCTGGTGTGCACAGTAGGAGGTGGCCCAGATGTTAAAGTCCCACAGGTGTCCCAGAGATAAAAGAGGCAAGGGATAGGACCACTTTGTGAGCCTTCCAAGAGTTTATTCACTCCGAAAGGAGGGCAAGAAATGGCCACTGAGGGAAGGGTGCAAGTGCCTTTTAAACAGGGGTGGCACCGGATAAGCGTCCAATGGGTGAACAGATAAGGGGAGGATCCCCAACACATATGATCAATAACAGGGGTACAGAGGAGGGAACAACAAGGCAAACCAATGAATAATCAAACTTAACAGAACTTTCCAGAGAGATGGGGGTCTTTAGACCTGGGCCTCGCCCACGGACAGCCCCTCACTCTCTGATTTGTCCGCCCATTGAATAGGCATGACGCCAGGGATAGGCGGTGGACCCCGAGTGGCCCAGTGAGCACCAACAGTTAGGGTTACGCCTAGGGTTAGCGTTCAGAAAACCACAACGTCCAGATCCCAAGGGACACTAACAATGTGAAAAGCATGCCTAGAGGAGCGCAACAATGCACCAACCTTGCTCCCTCCTTTTCTTTCCCTATGGAACTCGCCTCAGCCCATGTGTTCCAGCTAGGCTTAGGGTTAGGGTTACGCCTAGGGTTACCATTCAGAAGACCACAAAGCCCAGAGCTCCAGGGACACTGACAACGCGCAAGGCATGCCTGGAGGAGCGCAACAATGCACCAACCTTGCTCCCTCCTTTTCTTTCCCTATGGAAGGCGCCTCAGCCCATGTGTTCCAGCTCCGCCTAGGGTTAGGGTCAGGGTTATGCCTAGGGTTAGCGTTCAGAAGACCACAAAGCCCAGAGCTCCAGGGACACTGACAATGTGCAAGGCAGCATGGAGGAGCGCAACAATGCCCCAACCGTGCTCCCTTCTTTTCTTTCGCTATGGAACTGCCTCAGCCCAAGTATTTTACATCCATATAGGGTTAGGGTTAGGGTTACACCTAGGGTTAGCGTTCAGAAAACCACAATGCCCAGAACTCCAGGGACACTGACAATGCGAAAAGCATGCCTAGTTGAGCGCAACAGTGCCCAACTTTGCTCCCGTCTTTTCTTTCACTATGGAACTCGCATCAGCCCAAGTGTTCCAGCTCTGTCTAGGCTTAGGGTTAGTGTTACGTCTAGGGTTACCATTCAGAAAACCAAAAAGCCCAGAGCTCTAGGGACACTGACAAAGCAAATGGCATCCCACGAGTAGTACAAAAATGGCCCAACTTTCTCGCCACGTTTTCCTTCGGCTCAGAACTCACCTCAGCCTAGTGCAGTATTCCAGCTCCCCCGAGGCGTAGGCTCATGCTTATGCCTAGGTTATGGTTATGCCTAGGGTTAGCGTTCAGAAAACCACAAAGCCCAGAGCTCCAGGGACACTGGCCATGCGAAAAGCATGCCTAGAGGAGCGCAACAATGCACCAACCTTGCTCCCTGCTTTTCTTTCACTATGGAACGCGCCTCAGCCCATGTTTCCAGCTCCGCCTAGGGTTAGGGTTAGGGTTATGCCTAGGGTTACCATTCAGAAAATCACAAAGCCCAGAGCTCCAGGGACACTGACAATGCGAAAGGCATGTTTAGAGGAGTGCAACAATGCCCCAACCTTGCTCCTTCTTTTTTTCGCTATGGAACTCGCCTCAGCCCATGTATTCCACGTCCATATCGGGTTAGGTGTCGCTGCCCTGGAAGGGGGTCGGCCTCAATGGGCAATCGTCCCAGAAGAGGCGACAGTGACCTTCCCGCAGGCACGCCCAATTGTGTCGGTTCTTGGCGGCCACGTGGCAGGGCAGCACTGGCTCTGAGGCAGCTGGTGTGCACAGTAGGAGGTGGCCCAGATGTTAAAGTCCCACAGGTGTCCCAGAGATAAAAGAGGCAAGGGATAGGACCACTTTGTGAGCCTTCCAAGAGTTTATTCACTCCGAAAGGAGGGCAAGAAATGGCCACTGAGGGAAGGGTGCAAGTGCCTTTTAAACAGGGGTGGCACCGGATAAGCGTCCAATGGGTGAACAGATAAGGGGAGGATCCCCAACACGTATGATCAATAACAGGGGTACAGAGGAGGGAACAACAAGGCAAACCAATGAATAATCAAACTTAACAGAACTTTCCAGAGAGATGGGGGGTCTTTAGACCTGGGTCTCGCCCACGGACAGCCCCTCACTCTCTGATTTGTCCGCCCATTGAATAGGCATGACGCCAGGGATAGGGGTGGACCCCGAGTGGCCCAGAGAGCCCAACAGTTAGGTTACGCCTAGGGTTAGCGTTCAGAAAACCACAACGTCCAGATCCCAAGGGACACTAACAATGTGAAAAGCATGCCTAGAGGAGCGCAACAATGCACCAACCTTGCTCCCTCCTTTTCTTTCCCTATGGAACTCGCCTCAGCCCATGTGTTCCTGTGGCAGCTAGGCTTAGGGTTAGGGTTACGCTAGGGTTACCATTCAGAAGACCACAAAGCCCAGAGCTCCAGGGACACTGACAATGCGCAAGGCATGCCTGGAGGAGCGCAACAATGCCCCAACCGTGCTCCCTTCTTTCTTTCGCTATGGAACTGGCCTCAGCCCAAGTATTTTACATCCATATAGGGTTAGGGTTAGGTTACACCTAGGGTTAGCGTTCAGAAGACCACAATGCCCAGAACTCCAGCGACACTGACAATGCGAAAAGCATGCCTAGTTGAGCGCAACAGTGCACCAACTTTGCTCCCGTCTTTTCTTTCACTATGGAACTCGCATCAGCCCAAGTGTTCCAGCTCTGTCTAGGCTTAGGGTTAGTGTTACGTCTAGGGTTACCATTCAGAAAACCAAAAGCCCAGAGCTCTAGGGACACTGACAAAGCAAATGGCATCCCATGAGTAGTACAAAAATGGCCCAACTTTCTCGCCACGTTTTCTTCGGCTCAGAACTCACCTCAGCCTAGTGCAGTATTCCAGCTCCCCCGAGGTAGGGTCAGGCTTATGCCTAGGGTTATGGTTATGCCTAGGGTTAGCGTTCAGAAAACCACAAAGCCCAGAGCTCCAGGGACACTGGCCATGCGAAAAGCATGCCTAGAGGAGCGCAACAATGCACCAACCTTGCTCCCTGCTTTTCTTTCACTATGGAACGCGCCTCAGCCCATGTGTTCCAGCTCCGCCTAGGGTTAGGGTTAGGGTTATGCCTAGGGTTATTCAGAAAATCACAAGCCCAGAGCTCCAGGGACACTGCAATGCGAAAGCATGTTAGAGGAGTGCAACAATGCCCAACCTTGCTCCCTTTTTTTTTCGCTATGGAACTCGCCTCAGCCCATGTATTCCACGTCCATATCGGGTTAGGTGTCGCTGCCCTGGAAGGGGGTCGGCCTCAATGGGCAATCGTCCCAGAAGAGGCGACAGTGACCTTCCCGCAGGCACGCCCAATTGTGTCGGTTCTTGGCGGCCACGTGGCAGGGCAGCACTGGCTCTGAGGCAGCTGGTGTGCACAGTAGGAGGTGGCCCAGATGTTAAAGTCCCACAGGTGTCCCAGAGATAAAAGAGGCAAGGGATAGGACCACTTTGTGAGCCTTCCAAGAGTTTATTCACTCCGAAAGGAGGGCAAGAAATGGCCACTGAGGGAAGGGTGCAAGTGCCTTTTAAACAGGGGTGGCACCGGATAAGCGTCCAATGGGTGAACAGATAAGGGGAGGATCCCCAACACATATGATCAATAACAGGGGTACAGAGGAGGGAACAACAAGGCAAACCAATGAATAATCAAACTTAACAGAACTTTCCAGAGAGATGGGGGGTCTTTAGACCTGGGCCTCGCCCACGGACAGCCCCTCACTCTCTGATTTGTCCGCCCATTGAATAGGCATGACGCCAGGGATAGGGGTGGACCCCGAGTGGCCCAGTGAGCACCAACAGTTAGGGTTACGCCTAGGGTTAGCGTTCAGAAAACCACAACGTCCAGATCCCAAGGGACACTAACAATGTGAAAAGCATGCCTAGAGGAGCGCAACAATGCACCAACCTTGCTCCCTCCTTTTCTTTCCCTATGGAACTCGCCTCAGCCCATGTGTTCCTGTGGCAGCTAGGCTTAGGGTTAGGGTTACGCCTAGGGTTACCATTCAGAAGACCACAAAGCCCAGAGCTCCAGGGACACTGACAACGCGCAAGGCATGCCTGGAGGAGCGCAACAATGCACCAACCTTGCTCCCTCTTTTCTTTCCCTATGGAAGCGCCTCAGCCCATGTTCCAGCTGCCTAGGGTTAGGGTTAGGGTTATGCCTAGGGTTAGCGTTCAGAAGACCACAAAGCCCAGAGCTCCAGGGACACTGACAATGTGCAAGGCATGCCTGGAGGAGCGCAACAATGCCCAACCGTGCTCCCTTCTTTTCTTTCGCTATGGAACTGCCTCAGCCCAAGTATTTTACATCCATATAGGGTTAGGGTTAGGGTTACACCTAGGGTTAGCGTTCAGAAAACCACAATGCCCAGAACTCCAGGACACTGACAATGCGAAAAGCATGCCTAGTTGAGCGCAACAGTGCACCAACTTTGCTCCCGTCTTTTCTTTCACTATGGAACTCGCATCAGCCCAAGTGTTCCAGCTCTGTCTAGGCTTAGGGTTAGTGTTACGTCTAGGGTTACCATTCAGAAACCACAAAGCCCAGAGCTCAGGGACACTGACAAAGCAAATGGCATCCCACGAGTAGTACAAAAATGGCCCAACTTTCTGCCACTTTTCTTTCGGCTCAGAACTCACCTCAGCCTATGCAGTATTCCAGCTCCCCCGAGGCGTAGGCTCATGCTTATGCCTAGGGTTATGGTTATGCCTAGGGTTAGCGTTCAGAAAACCACAAAGCCCAGAGCTCCAGGGACACTGGCAATGCGAAAAGCATGCCTAGAGGAGCGCAACAATGCACCTACCTTGCTCCCTGCTTTTCTTTCGCTATGGAACGCGCCTCAGACCATGAGTTCCAGCTCCGCCTAGGGTTAGGGTTAGGGTTACACCTAGGGTTAGTGTTCAGAAAACCACCAAGCCCAGAGCTCCAGGGACACTGGCAATGCGAAAAGCATGCCTAGAGGAGCGCAACATGCACCAACCTTGCTCCCTCCTTTTTTCGCTATGGAACTCGCCTCAGCCCATGTATTCCACGTCCATATCGGGTTAGGTGTCGCTGCCCTGGAAGGGGGTCGGCCTCAATGGGCAATCGTCCCAGAAGAGGCGACAGTGACCTTCCCGCAGGCACGCCCAATTGTGTCGGTTCTTGGCGGCCACGTGGCAGGGCAGCACTGGCTCTGAGGCAGCTGGTGTGCACAGTAGGAGGTGGCCCAGATGTTAAAGTCCCACAGGTGTCCCAGAGATAAAAGAGGCAAGGGATAGGACCACTTTGTGAGCCTTCCAAGAGTTTATTCACTCCGAAAGGAGGGCAAGAAATGGCCACTGAGGGAAGGGTGCTAGTGCCTTTTAAACAGGGGTGGCACCGGATAAGCGTCCAATGGGTGAACAGATAAGGGGAGGATCCCCAACACGTATGATCAATAACAGGGGTACAGAGGAGGGAACAACAAGGCAAACCAATGAATAATCAAACTTAACAGAACTTTCCAGAGAGATGGGGGGTCTTTAGACCTGGGTCTCGCCCACGGACAGCCCCTCACTCTCTGATTTGTCCGCCCATTGAATAGGCATGACGCCAGGGATAGGGGTGGACCCCGAGTGGCCCAGTGAGCCCCAACAGTTAGGGTTACGCCTAGGGTTAGCGTTCAGAAAACCACAACGTCCAGATCCCAAGGGACACTAACAATGTGAAAAGCATGCCTAGAGGAGCGCAACAATGCACCAACCTTGCTCCCTCCTTTTCTTTCCCTATGGAACTCGCCTCAGCCATGTGTTCCAGTGCAGCTAGGCTTAGGGTTAGGGTTACGCCTAGGGTTAGCATTCAGAAGACCACAAAGCCCAGAGCTCCAGGGACACTGACAACGCGCAAGGCATGCCTGGAGGAGCGCAACAATGCCCCAACCGTGCTCCCTTCTTTTCTTTCGCCATGGAACTCGCCTCAGCCCATTTTACTCCTAGGGTTAGGGTTAGGGTTACACCTAGGGTTAGCGTTCAGAAAACCACAAGCCCAGACTCCAGGGACACTGACAATGCAAGCATGCCTAGGAGCGCACAAATGCCCAACTTTGCTCCCGTCTTTTCTTTCACTATGGAACTCCTCAGCCCAAGTATTCCAGCCATCTAGGTTAGGGTTAGGTTACCTAGGGTTAGCGTTCAGAAACCACAAGCCCAGAGCTCCAGGGACACTGACAAGCGAAAAGCATGCCTAGTGAGCGTACATGACCAACTTTGCTCCCTTTTCTTTCGGCTAGAACTCGCATCAGCCCAAGTATTCCAGCTCTGTCTAGGCTTAGGGTTAGTGTTACGTCTAGGGTTACCATTCAGAAAACCACAAAGCCCAGAGCTCCAGGGACACTGACAAGCAAAGCATGCCGAGTAGTGCAAAAATGGCCCAACTTCTCCCTTTTCTTTCGCTAGAACTCACCTCAGCCATGCAGTATTCCAGCTCCCCGAGGCGTAGGCTCATGCTTATGTAGGGTTATGGTTATCCTAGGGTTAGCGTTCAGAAAACCACAAAGCCCAGAGCTCCAGGGACACTGGCCATGCGAAAAGCATGCCTAGAGAGCGCAAAATGCACCTACCTTGCTCCCTGCTTTTCTTTCGCTATGGAACGCGCCTCAGACCATGAGTTCCAGCTCCGCCTAGGGTTAGGGTTAGGGTTACACCTAGGGTTAGTGTTCAGAAAACCACCAAGCCCAGAGCTCCAGGGACACTGGCAATGCGAAAAGCATGCCTAGAGGAGCGCAACAATGCACCAACCTTGCTCCCTCCTTTTCTTTCGCTATGGAACTCGCCTCAGCCCATGTATTCCACGTCCATATCGGGTTAGGTGTCGCTGCCCTGGAAGGGGGTCGGCCTCAATGGGCAATCGTCCCAGAAGAGGCGACAGTGACCTTCCCGCAGGCACGCCCAATTGTGTCGGTTCTTGGCGGCCACGTGGCAGGGCAGCACTGGCTCTGAGGCAGCTGGTGTGCACAGTAGGAGGTGGCCCAGATGTTAAAGTCCCACAGGTGTCCCAGAGATAAAAGAGGCAAGGGATAGGACCACTTTGTGAGCCTTCCAAGAGTTTATTCACTCGAAAGGAGGGCAAGAAATGGCCACTGAGGGAAGGGTGCTAGTGCCTTTTAAACAGGGGTGGCACCGGATAAGCGTCCAATGGGTGAACAGATAAGGGGAGGATCCCCAACACGTATGATCAATAACAGGGGTACAGAGGAGGGAACAACAAGGCAAACCAATGAATAATCAAACTTAACAGAACTTTCCAGAGAGATGGGGGGTCTTTAGACCTGGGTCTCGCCCACGGACAGCCCCTCACTCTCTGATTTGTCCCCATTGAATAGGCATGACGCCAGGGATAGGGGGTGGACCCCGAGTGGCCCAGTGAGCCCCAACAGTTAGGGTTACGCCTAGGGTTAGCGTTCAGAAAACCACAACGTCCAGATCCCAAGGGACACTAACAATGTGAAAAGCATGCCTAGAGGAGCGCAACAATGCACCAACCTTGCTCCCTCCTTTTCTTTCCCTATGGAACTCGCCTCAGCCATGTGTTCCTGCCAGCTAGGCTTAGGGTTAGGGTTACGCCTAGGGTTAGCGTTCAGAAGACCACAAAGCCCAGAGCTCCAGGG
>JACSVZ010001005.1:0-11325 GCA_014706295.1 Lycocorax pyrrhopterus obiensis
CATCGTGTTCTCCGAAGCTCGGAAGGCTGGAGGGAAGCGCAGTTGGCTTCCACAGAGCGCTGCGGAAGAGAGCACTGAGGGCTTGTGCAGGGGCCAGCGGGCAGCACAAGGCAACTGCCCTGGAACTGGCCTCCTTGCCGAGGCTATAACGTGAATTCCGCAGGCAGGAGAGTGGCAGCCACGCTCGTCTTGCTAGCCCGGACGCGGCGCACCCGAGCCCGGGGCTCCGCGGCTTCGTTCTTCGCCTTGTCGAACACGCCGTGCTTCGTCCTCCCGGAGGCGGGCGGTCGTCTGCTCCTCGCCCGGAACACTGTGGCCCGCAGCGAAGCGCTCCAGCGCACTGCTTCTGCCGAAACACGCCTGCGCCGTGCCCCTTTCCTTCTGAGCGCTACGTTGCCACCACATTCTGCCTCTCCGGTGGTCTGAATGGAAACGGAAAGCTTCCCGGCTGCGTCTCGCACAGAGAACCGTGCCGGGACGACCGGCTCGCCCGGCGCCTGCCGCTGACACTTGCGGCCGCTCGTAGCTGCAGCGCCCTCCAGGGCCGGTCCGCTTCCCGGTCACAACCTGCAAAGCGCCCGTCAGGCGGCGGTGCTGTCTGCCCGCTCCTTCTCTGCTCGAGTGTTACCCCGGGCGCACGCCGCAGTCTCGCAGGGAGCAAAGATCTTCGGCAGACGCCTCGCACAGGAGAAAGGTGCCAGGGCAAAACCACGTTCTTCATTCCCCCCCAAGCTTCTCGGCTGCGTCTCGCACAGAGAACCGTGCCGGGACGACAGACTGGTCTGGATGGCCTTCGCCTCCCATGAGCAGGCTTTCATCTCAACATGATACAAATGGTATTATATGGTTTCCTTCCTACGGCAAAAATTCTGTTCCACATGCCCACATGGAATTTCTATTCCACCGCCAAAATTCAACACACAAAAGGACAGCTCTAAGAGGGAAGCTGCCAGGACCGACAGGTCTTGCTGGCCTTTACCTCTGCAGGTCAGCCTCTCATCTGCACCTGAAACACTGGGGCTACTTGCTTTACTTGCTGTGTCAAAGAACTCAAGAGAATGGTGCAATCCTACTTTCAGCCACGGGCACCTGGCTCTTTTCTAAAGGAAGGAAAACCTGACACCCCAGTGTGTCAGAGGCAGCTAAGAGGCGGCCCCTCTTAGCTGGCCAAGGCCAGGTTGACATGTCAGTTCTGGCAGCTTTCTTCTGGAAGCAATCCTAGGACGTTCACAGTTTTAGGAGGAGGAATCTAATTTTCAGTGAGAGCTCCTGGCCATGAAGGGTGGCTCTTTTCCACAGAAAGGCATAATATAAGTCTGGAGAGGGCTTGCTTCACCGCCCTGCCGTTGACCTGCCTTGCCTACTGGATTTGCCAAACTCTGCCCTGCCTTGCCTTCAGCTTCTGGGCCTTCCCCTGGCCTACCACTCTATTGCCTTGCCTTGACTTGCCATTCCAACAAAATCTTGCTTTTCCTTGCTATTCCTCTCCATCCCCTACCTTGTCTGTGGGAGAAGTACGTGGGCATTTTGCACTCCCAAAGAATAAAAGCACGCTTCTTCGGTAAGGCCGAGAACGAAGCTGCAGAGCACCGTGCTTGTGTGCGCAGGGTCCAGGCTGCGAGAGGAGCGAGGCTGCCAAGCGCTTGCCTGCCAAAATCAAGTTAGCTAACGTAAGGGTAAAGGTCCGCGACAGCTTCCTGTGCCGGTACATCTTCCTATCCGAGCCCTGTGTGGGAACACTTAGGTTTAGCTTTAGACGCCGAGATTGAAAAACTGTTAATGGCAGAAGATGCTGAGAAGGAACCTACAGAGCGCAGAAGTGTGTTTGGTGTGTGGCTGACATGTGGCAAGAGGAAGGTGCAGACCAGTGCTGGCTTTTTCTTCTAGAGCCGTTTTTAAAGGAGCAGCTGCTGGACGCTTGCAAGGGAGCTGCAAGACTGAGAACTGTGATGGCACGTCTACGTGAGAAGAAAGGTACAGAGCTGCGGTGTGGTAGATGCAGTTTCACAGCTGCTAAGAGAAGTGGGTAGTTTAGGAAAGCCTTCTCTTTTGACACTTGTTTTTCTGTGCAGATCTAGCCACTTGGACTCTGCAACATTGAAGGCGTCTGAAAGTGCATATCTCTGGGATGTGTGAGGGCGTATAAGGCCTGTGAGTTCCATGGCGTGCCAGCAAGAGCATTTCCAGCTGACACTGATCGTGCATGGGCTTTCAGGTTGACTTCTGCAATCTCGTCCCTGGGCTTCCAACAAGATGTACTAGGAGCTGAGAAAGAATGAGCATAGACCGATGCCGAAGCACGTAGCTGAAAAGCTGAGAGGTAAAAGGGCTTATCCAGCAACTGTTGCTTTCCTGGCATAGGAATTCTTATGGTGCCTGTATCATTCTGCTAATTATGGCTTTCGAATGGAAAGGTGTCTTGTGAGCAGCGTGTTGAATCTCGCTTGCCCAGAGACCTTCAGGAGCCACTGCCTTAAACAAAACATCCTATAAGGCCAGGAAAAAGTGGTAAGCAAGCCAAGGTGGGGGATGGGCGAGCAAGTCCATGCAAGGCAATGGAGTGTAAGGAAGAGCACAGGAAGGACACCAAGGCTCTAGTAAGGGACTGCAAGGTTGGGGTAGGCAAGGCTAGACAAACTAAAGGAGGAGCAGGCAAGGCAAGGCCAGGGAAGAAAGGGGTAGGAAAGTCTTTTAAGTGGACTCTGTGAGACTGAAAGTGCACAACGGTGCTTGGAACTGAGCACACAGGCCTGCGCGTCCTGCTCTTTAGAAGCTGCGAGGGGAAAGTGAAGGCCAGCGCTTACTTTTTGCTCTAGGCACTTTGGTATAGGAGCTGGATGTAGTGAGCTTTGAAGCTGGGCTCTGCAAGAGCGACGGAAAGTGACGGGACACGTAGCTGTGCAGGAAAGTCCATAACACCAGGAGGTGTATTGCTTTTCACAGAACACGAGTTAAAGGTGCAGTCAGCAACAGTTTGCTGTGCAGGCCCCTTTTGAGGCCAATATTGACATTAGGTTCAGGTTAAGGAGCGCTGCATGATTGAAAGAAAAATTGAGATCGTACATCTAGTTTGAAAGGAAAGCTCATCACCCCATTGCGCATGATGTTGCTCTCCTTCGAAGAGACTGTGAAACCCGGACTACTGTTTCCATATGAAAGTCATGGAGCTGCTGTCAGGGAGGAAGCAAAAACCTAACATCACATGCGGCTGAACTCAAGAAGCATGGTACAAAAATGTGTCGTGTAGTTCAAAGCGTCATGAGAAACGAGATTGCCAGGCCTCTTTTACTCTAGGATGTTTTGTTTAAGGCAGTGGCTCCTGAAGGTCTCCGGGCAAGCGAGATTCAACACGCTGCTCACAAGACACCTTTCCATTCGAAAGCCATAATTACCAGAACGATACAGGCACCATAAGAACTCCCATGCCAGGAAAGCAACAGTTGCTGGATAAGCCCTTTTCCTCTCAGCTTTTCAGCTACGTGCTTCGGCATTGGTCTATGCTCATTCCTTCTCAGCTCCTAGTACGTCTTGTTGGAAGCCCAGGGACGAGATTGCAGAAGTCAACCTGAAAGCCCATGCACGAGCAGTGTCAGCTGGAAATGCCCTTGCTGGCACACCATGGAACTCACAGGCCTTACACTCAGGCACACAACCTGGAGACATGCACTTTCATACAGCTTCAGTGTTTAAAAAGCCAAAGTGCTTAGATCAGCAAGGAAAAGCAAGTGTTAAAAATGGAAAAACGTGCCAGGGCAAAACCACGTTCTTCATTCCCCCCCCCCACGCCCCCCCCCTTCTCGCGGCCCAGATTGTGCTCTTGCACGTTGAACGACTCATCCAGCAAGTGCTTCTCCCCCGGCCCATTTCGCTGAGCGAGAGCTCCGTGCACAGTGTGGACGCTGCCAAACCGAAAGGGCAGCCTTGTGCCTCGAGCTGAGGGAACACCGAGCAGAGCAGCCGCGGGGGTGCGGGCAGCAGGCACGCCAAAGAGGGGGGGTCCGAGTGGAAGGCCGTGGCTGGGCTTCTCGTCTCTCCAGACAAGGCAAGGCGAAGGACGAAGCCGCAGAGCAGCGGGCTGGCGTGTGCAGCGCACCGAATTGCAGAAGCCCGGCGAGGGCTCGTTCACAAGCCGAGTCGGCTGACAGTGTCCTCGCCGCTCCAGGAAGGAACGCGCAGCCGCCCCGCTTCATCGCACAGCGTGGAGACGAGCACTTTCCTAGGCGTTCAGCGCTGCAGAGTCCCTGCAGCTCGAGCTCACCCAGGAGCACGCGTCAAAGCAGAAGGCGTTCCGAAAGCACCCCTTCTGCCAGCAGCCTTCCGAAGGCGCACATCACGCTGTGGCTCTGTGCCTCTCTTCAGAGACAGACGTCCGCCTCGTTGTCGCCCTCGCAGCTCCCGCTGCCAAACTCCAGCAGCTGCTCTCACGGAGAACGGCTGCACAAGCAAAAGCCAAGTGCCGGGCTGCACCCTCGCCTTCCGCACGCTCGCGGCATCAAACTCACCGGTGCACTCGGTGCTTGCCTCCTCCGCTGCATCCGACTGCCATCGTGTTCTCCGAAGCTCGGAGGCTGGAGGGAAGCGCAGTTGCTTCCACAGAGCGCTGCGAGAGCACTAGGCTTGTGCAGCAGCGGCAGCACAAGCAACTGCCCTGGAACTGCCTCCTTGCCGAGGCTATAACGTGAATTCCGCAGGCAGGAGAGTGGCAGCCACGCTCGTCTTGCTAGCCCGGACGCGGCGCACCCGAGCCCGGGGCTCCGCGGCTTCGTTCTTCGCCTTGTCGAACACGCCGTGCCTTCGTCCTCCCGGAGGCGGGCGGTCGTCTGCTCCTCGCCCGGAACACTGTGGCCCGCAGCGAAGCGCTCCAGCGCACTGCTTCTGCCGAAACACGCCTGCGCCGTGCCCCTTTCCTTCTGAGCGCTACGTTGCCACCACATTCTGCCTCTCCGGTGGTCTGAATGGAAACGGAAAGCTTCCCGGCTGCGTCTCGCACAGAGAACCGTGCCGGGACGACCGGCTCGCCCGGCGCCTGCCCCTGACACTTGCGGCCGCTCGTAGCTGCAGCGCCCTCCAGGGCCGGTCCGCTTCCCGGTCACAACCTGCAAAGCGCCCGTCAGGCGGCGGTGCTGTCTGCCCGCTCCTTCTCTGCTCGAGTGTTACCCCGGGCGCACGCCGCAGTCTCGCAGGGAGCAAAGATCTTCGGCAGACGCCTCGCACAGGAGAAAGGTGCCAGGGCAAAACCACGTTCTTCATTCCCCCCCAAGCTTCTCGGCTGCGTCTCGCACAGAGAACCGTGCCGGGACGACAGACTGGTCTGGATGGCCTTCGCCTCCCATGAGCAGGCTTTCATCTCAACATGATACAAATGGTATTATATGGTTTCCTTCCTACGGCAAAAATTCTGTTCCACATGCCCACATGGAATTTCTATTCCACCGCCAAAATTCAACACACAAAAGGACAGCTCTAAGAGGGAAGCTGCCAGGACCGACAGGTCTTGCTGGCCTTTACCTCTGCAGGTCAGCCTCTCATCTGCACCTGAAACACTGGGGCTACTTGCTTTACTTGCTGTGTCAAAGAACTCAAGAGAATGGTGCAATCCTACTTTCAGCCACGGGCACCTGGCTCTTTTCTAAAGGAAGGAAAACCTGACACCCCAGTGTGTCAGAGGCAGCTAAGAGGCGGCCCCTCTTAGCTGGCCAAGGCCAGGTTGACATGTCAGTTCTGGCAGCTTTCTTCTGGAAGCAATCCTAGGACGTTCACAGTTTTAGGAGGAGGAATCTAATTTTCAGTGAGAGCTCCTGGCCATGAAGGGTGGCTCTTTTCCACAGAAAGG
This sequence comes from Lycocorax pyrrhopterus obiensis, assembly GCA_014706295.1. Lineage (NCBI taxonomy): Eukaryota > Metazoa > Chordata > Aves > Passeriformes > Paradisaeidae > Lycocorax > Lycocorax pyrrhopterus. Next base: position 5,834 of record JACSVZ010001005.1, read on the forward strand.
CATAATATAAGTCTGGAGAGGGCTTGCTTCACCGCCCTGCCGTTGACCTGCCTTGCCTACTGGATTTGCCAAACTCTGCCCTGCCTTGCCTTCAGCTTCTGGGCCTTCCCCTGGCCTACCACTCTATTGCCTTGCCTTGACTTGCCATTCCAACAAAATCTTGCTTTTCCTTGCTATTCCTCTCCATCCCCTACCTTGTCTGTGGGAGAAGTACGTGGGCATTTTGCACTCCCAAAGAATAAAAGCACGCTTCTTCGGTAAGGCCGAGAACGAAGCTGCAGAGCACCGTGCTTGTGTGCGCAGGGTCCAGGCTGCGAGAGGAGCGAGGCTGCCAAGCGCTTGCCTGCCAAAATCAAGTTAGCTAACGTAAGGGTAAAGGTCCGCGACAGCTTCCTGTGCCGGTACATCTTCCTATCCGAGCCCTGTGTGGGAACACTTAGGTTTAGCTTTAGACGCCGAGATTGAAAAACTGTTAATGGCAGAAGATGCTGAGAAGGAACCTACAGAGCGCAGAAGTGTGTTTGGTGTGTGGCTGACATGTGGCAAGAGGAAGGTGCAGACCAGTGCTGGCTTTTTCTTCTAGAGCCGTTTTTAAAGGAGCAGCTGCTGGACGCTTGCAAGGGAGCTGCAAGACTGAGAACTGTGATGGCACGTCTACGTGAGAAGAAAGGTACAGAGCTGCGGTGTGGTAGATGCAGTTTCACAGCTGCTAAGAGAAGTGGGTAGTTTAGGAAAGCCTTCTCTTTTGACACTTGTTTTTCTGTGCAGATCTAGCCACTTGGACTCTGCAACATTGAAGGCGTCTGAAAGTGCATATCTCTGGGATGTGTGAGGGCGTATAAGGCCTGTGAGTTCCATGGCGTGCCAGCAAGAGCATTTCCAGCTGACACTGATCGTGCATGGGCTTTCAGGTTGACTTCTGCAATCTCGTCCCTGGGCTTCCAACAAGATGTACTAGGAGCTGAGAAAGAATGAGCATAGACCGATGCCGAAGCACGTAGCTGAAAAGCTGAGAGGTAAAAGGGCTTATCCAGCAACTGTTGCTTTCCTGGCATAGGAATTCTTATGGTGCCTGTATCGTTCTGCTAATTATGGCTTTCGAATGGAAAGGTGTCTTGTGAGCAGCGTGTTGAATCTCGCTTGCCCAGAGACCTTCAGGAGCCACTGCCTTAAACAAAACATCCTATAAGGCCAGGAAAAAGTGGTAAGCAAGCCAAGGTGGGGGATGGGCGAGCAAGTCCATGCAAGGCAATGGAGTGTAAGGAAGAGCACAGGAAGGACACCAAGGCTCTAGTAAGGGACTGCAAGGTTGGGGTAGGCAAGGCTAGACAAACTAAAGGAGGAGCAGGCAAGGCAAGGCCAGGGAAGAAAGGGGTAGGAAAGTCTTTTAAGTGGACTCTGTGAGACTGAAAGTGCACAACAGTGCTTGGAACTGAGCACACAGGCCTGCGCGTCCTGCTCTTTAGAAGCTGCGAGGGGAAAGTGAAGGCCAGCGCTTACTTTTTGCTCTAGGCACTTTGGTATAGGAGCTGGATGTAGTGAGCTTTGAAGCTGGGCTCTGCAAGAGCGACGGAAAGTGACGGGACACGTAGCTGTGCAGGAAAGTCCATAACACCAGGAGGTGTATTGCTTTTCACAGAACACGAGTTAAAGGTGCAGTCAGCAACAGTTTGCTGTGCAGGCCCCTTTTGAGGCCAATATTGACATTAGGTTCAGGTTAAGGAGCGCTGCATGATTGAAAGAAAAATTGAGATCGTACATCTAGTTTGAAAGGAAAGCTCATCACCCCATTGCGCATGATGTTGCTCTCCTTCGAAGAGACTGTGAAACCCGGACTACTGTTTCCATATGAAAGTCATGGAGCTGCTGTCAGGGAGGAAGCAAAAACCTAACATCACATGCGGCTGAACTCAAGAAGCATGGTACAAAAATGTGTCGTGTAGTTCAAAGCGTCATGAGAAACGAGATTGCCAGGCCTCTTTTACTCTAGGATGTTTTGTTTAAGGCAGTGGCTCCTGAAGGTCTCCGGGCAAGCGAGATTCAACACGCTGCTCACAAGACACCTTTCCATTCGAAAGCCATAATTACCAGAACGATACAGGCACCATAAGAACTCCCATGCCAGGAAAGCAACAGTTGCTGGATAAGCCCTTTTCCTCTCAGCTTTTCAGCTACGTGCTTCGGCATTGGTCTATGCTCATTCCTTCTCAGCTCCTAGTACGTCTTGTTGGAAGCCCAGGGACGAGATTGCAGAAGTCAACCTGAAAGCCCATGCACGAGCAGTGTCAGCTGGAAATGCCCTTGCTGGCACACCATGGAACTCACAGGCCTTACACTCAGGCACACAACCTGGAGACATGCACTTTCATACAGCTTCAGTGTTTAAAAAGCCAAAGTGCTTAGATCAGCAAGGAAAAGCAAGTGTTAAAAATGGAAAAACGTGCCAGGGCAAAACCACGTTCTTCATTCCCCCCCCCACGCCCCCCCCCTTCTCGCGGCCCAGATTGTGCTCTTGCACGTTGAACGACTCATCCAGCAAGTGCTTCTCCCCCGGCCCATTTCGCTGAGCGAGAGCTCCGTGCACAGTGTGGACGCTGCCAAACCGAAAGGGCAGCCTTGTGCCTCGAGCTGAGGGAACACCGAGCAGAGCAGCCGCGGGGGTGCGGGCAGCAGGCACGCCAAAGAGGGGGGGTCCGAGTGGAAGGCCGTGGCTGGGCTTCTCGTCTCTCCAGACAAGGCAAGGCGAAGGACGAAGCCGCAGAGCAGCGGGCTGGCGTGTGCAGCGCACCGAATTGCAGAAGCCCGGCGAGGGCTCGTTCACAAGCCGAGTCGGCTGACAGTGTCCTCGCCGCTCCAGGAAGGAACGCGCAGCCGCCCCGCTTCATCGCACAGCGTGGAGACGAGCACTTTCCTAGGCGTTCAGCGCTGCAGAGTCCCTGCAGCTCGAGCTCACCCAGGAGCACGCGTCAAAGCAGAAGGCGTTCCGAAAGCACCCCTTCTGCCAGCAGCCTTCCGAAGGCGCACATCACGCTGTGGCTCTGTGCCTCTCTTCAGAGACAGACGTCCGCCTCGTTGTCGCCCTCGCAGCTCCCGCTGCCAAACTCCAGCAGCTGCTCTCACGGAGAACGGCTGCACAAGCAAAAGCCAAGTGCCGGGCTGCACCCTCGCCTTCCGCACGCTCGCGGCATCAAACTCACCGGTGCACTCGGTGCTTGCCTCCTCCGCTGCATCCGACTGCCATCGTGTTCTCCGAAGCTCGGAGGCTGGAGGGAAGCGCAGTTGCTTCCACAGAGCGCTGCGAGAGCACTAGGCTTGTGCAGCAGCGGCAGCACAAGCAACTGCCCTGGAACTGCCTCCTTGCCGAGGCTATAACGTGAATTCCGCAGGCAGGAGAGTGGCAGCCACGCTCGTCTTGCTAGCCCGGACGCGGCGCACCCGAGCCCGGGGCTCCGCGGCTTCGTTCTTCGCCTTGTCGAACACGCCGTGCCTTCGTCCTCCCGGAGGCGGGCGGTCGTCTGCTCCTCGCCCGGAACACTGTGGCCCGCAGCGAAGCGCTCCAGCGCACTGCTTCTGCCGAAACACGCCTGCGCCGTGCCCCTTTCCTTCTGAGCGCTACGTTGCCACCACATTCTGCCTCTCCGGTGGTCTGAATGGAAACGGAAAGCTTCCCGGCTGCGTCTCGCACAGAGAACCGTGCCGGGACGACCGGCTCGCCCGGCGCCTGCCCCTGACACTTGCGGCCGCTCGTAGCTGCAGCGCCCTCCAGGGCCGGTCCGCTTCCCGGTCACAACCTGCAAAGCGCCCGTCAGGCGGCGGTGCTGTCTGCCCGCTCCTTCTCTGCTCGAGTGTTACCCCGGGCGCACGCCGCAGTCTCGCAGGGAGCAAAGATCTTCGGCAGACGCCTCGCACAGGAGAAAGGTGCCAGGGCAAAACCACGTTCTTCATTCCCCCCCAAGCTTCTCGGCTGCGTCTCGCACAGAGAACCGTGCCGGGACGACAGACTGGTCTGGATGGCCTTCGCCTCCCATGAGCAGGCTTTCATCTCAACATGATACAAATGGTATTATATGGTTTCCTTCCTACGGCAAAAATTCTGTTCCACATGCCCACATGGAATTTCTATTCCACCGCCAAAATTCAACACACAAAAGGACAGCTCTAAGAGGGAAGCTGCCAGGACCGACAGGTCTTGCTGGCCTTTACCTCTGCAGGTCAGCCTCTCATCTGCACCTGAAACACTGGGGCTACTTGCTTTACTTGCTGTGTCAAAGAACTCAAGAGAATGGTGCAATCCTACTTTCAGCCACGGGCACCTGGCTCTTTTCTAAAGGAAGGAAAACCTGACACCCCAGTGTGTCAGAGGCAGCTAAGAGGCGGCCCCTCTTAGCTGGCCAAGGCCAGGTTGACATGTCAGTTCTGGCAGCTTTCTTCTGGAAGCAATCCTAGGACGTTCACAGTTTTAGGAGGAGGAATCTAATTTTCAGTGAGAGCTCCTGGCCATGAAGGGTGGCTCTTTTCCACAGAAAGGCATAATATAAGTCTGGAGAGGGCTTGCTTCACCGCCCTGCCGTTGACCTGCCTTGCCTACTGGATTTGCCAAACTCTGCCCTGCCTTGCCTTCAGCTTCTGGGCCTTCCCCTGGCCTACCACTCTATTGCCTTGCCTTGACTTGCCATTCCAACAAAATCTTGCTTTTCCTTGCTATTCCTCTCCATCCCCTACCTTGTCTGTGGGAGAAGTACGTGGGCATTTTGCACTCCCAAAGAATAAAAGCACGCTTCTTCGGTAAGGCCGAGAACGAAGCTGCAGAGCACCGTGCTTGTGTGCGCAGGGTCCAGGCTGCGAGAGGAGCGAGGCTGCCAAGCGCTTGCCTGCCAAAATCAAGTTAGCTAACGTAAGGGTAAAGGTCCGCGACAGCTTCCTGTGCCGGTACATCTTCCTATCCGAGCCCTGTGTGGGAACACTTAGGTTTAGCTTTAGACGCCGAGATTGAAAAACTGTTAATGGCAGAAGATGCTGAGAAGGAACCTACAGAGCGCAGAAGTGTGTTTGGTGTGTGGCTGACATGTGGCAAGAGGAAGGTGCAGACCAGTGCTGGCTTTTTCTTCTAGAGCCGTTTTTAAAGGAGCAGCTGCTGGACGCTTGCAAGGGAGCTGCAAGACTGAGAACTGTGATGGCACGTCTACGTGAGAAGAAAGGTACAGAGCTGCGGTGTGGTAGATGCAGTTTCACAGCTGCTAAGAGAAGTGGGTAGTTTAGGAAAGCCTTCTCTTTTGACACTTGTTTTTCTGTGCAGATCTAGCACTTGGCTCTGCCAACATTGAAAGGCGTCTGAAAGTGCATATCTCTGGGATGTGTGAAGGGCAGTATAGGCCTGGTGCAGTTCCACGGAATGAGTCGTGCCCAGCCAAGAGCATTTCCAGCTTGCACTTGATTCGTGGCATGGCTTTCAGGTTGACTTCTGCAATCTCGTCCCTGGGCTTCCAACAAGA
>JACSVZ010000988.1:0-11487 GCA_014706295.1 Lycocorax pyrrhopterus obiensis
TGAGAATAATTACTAGGGTTAACGTTAGGGTTATGCCTTGGGTTAGCTTACAGAAAACCACAAAGCCCAGCTCTCCAGGGACACTGACAATGCAAAAGGCATGCCAAGAGGAGGGCAACTGCGCCCCAACCTTGCTCCCTCCTTTTCTTTCGCTACGGAACACGACTCAGCCCAAGTATTCCAGTTCGCCTAGGGTTATGTTAGGGTTACGCCCAGGGTTATCCAGAAAAAGGCAAAGCCCAGAGCTCCAGGGATACTGACAATGCGAAAGGCATGCCAAGAGGAGCGCAACAATGCCCCAACCTTGCTCCCTCCTTTCTATCGCTATGGAAAATGCGCAGCCAAGTATTCCAGTTCCGCCAAGGGTTAGGGTTAGGTTACGCCTAGGGTTAGCGTTCAGAAAACCACAAAGCCCAGAGCTCCAGGGATACTGACAATGTGAAAGGCATGCCAAGAGGAGCGCAACAATGCCCCAACCTTGCTCCTCCTTTCTTTCGCTATGGAAAATGTCTCAGGCCAAGTATTCCAGTTCCGCCTAGGGTTAGGGTTAGGGTTACGCCTAGGGTTAGTGTCAGAAAACCACAAAGCCCAGAGCTCCAGGACATTGACAATGCAAAGGCATGCCAAGAATAATACAAAAATGGCCCACTTTATTCTCACCTTTTCTCTCTTCTCAGCACTCACCTCAGCCCAATGCAGTATTCAAGCTCCACCTGGGCTTAGCGTGAGAATAATGCCTAGGGTTAAGGGTTGGGTTATGCCTTGGTTAGCGTTCAGAAAACCACAAAGCCCAGAGCTCCAGGGACACTGACAATGCAAAAGGCATGCCAGAGGAGGCAACTGCGCCCAACCTTGCTCCTCCTTTTCTTTCGCTAGGAACACGACTCAGCCCAAGTATTCCAGTTCCGCCTAGGGTTAGGGTTAGGGTTACGCCAGGGTTAGTGTCCAGAAAAAGGCAAAGCCCAGAGCTCCAGGGATACTGACAATGCGAAAGGCATGCCAAGAGGAGCGCAACAATGCCCCAACCTTGCTCCCTCCTTTTCCTTTCGCTATGGAACACGCTCAGCCGAAGTATCCATTTAAGCCTAAGGTTGGGTTCGGGTTATGCCTCGGGTTGTTCAGAAAACCACAAAGCCCAGAGCTCCAGACACTGACAATGTGAAAGGCATGCCAAGAGGAGGGCAACTGCGCCCAACTTGCTCCATCCTTTTCTTTCGCTATGGAACTGCCTGCAGCCATTATTCCAGTCCCACATAGGGTTAGGGTTAGGGTTACGCCTAGGGTTAGTGTCCAGAAAACCACAAAGCCCAGAGCTCCAGGACATTGACAATGCAAAGGCATGCCAAGATAATACAAAAATGGCCCAACTTTGTTCTCACTTTTTTCTCTCTTCTCAGCACTCACCTCAGCCCAATGCAGTATTCAAGCTCCACCTGGGCTTAGCGTGAGAATAATTACTAGGGTTAACGTTAGGGTTATGCCTTGGGTTAGCTTACAGAAAACCACAAAGCCCAGCTCCAGGACACTGACAATGCAAAAGGCATGCCAAGAGGAGGGCAACTGCGCCCCAACCTTGCTCCCTCCTTTTCTTTCGCTACGGAACACGACTCAGCCCAAGTATTCCAGTTCCGCCTACGGTTAGGGTTAGGGTTACGCCAGGGTTAGTGTCCAGAAAAAGGCAAAGCCCAGAGCTCCAGGGATACTGACAATGTGAAAGGCATGCCAAGAGGAGCGCAACAATGCCCCAACCTTGCTCCCTCCTTTCCTTTCGCTATGGAAAATGTCTCAGGCCAAGTATTCCAGTTCCGCCTAGGGTTAGGGTTAGGTTACACCTAGGGTTAGTGTTCAGAAAACCACAAAGCCCAGAGCTCCAGAGACATTGACATTGCGAAGGCATGCCAAAATAGTACAAAAATGGCCCCACTTTTTCTCACCTTTTCTCTCTTCTAGCACTCACCGCAGCCCAATGCACTATTCAAGCTCACCTGGGCTTAGCGTGAGAATAATGCCTAGGGTTAGGTTGGGTTATGCCTTGGGTTAGCGTTCAGAAAACCACAAAGCCCAGAGCTCCAGGGACACTGACAATGCAAAAGGCATGCCAAGAGGAGCGCAACTGCGCCCCAACCTTGCTCCCTCCTTTTCGTTCGCTAAGAACACGACTCAGCCCAAGTATTCCAGTTCCGCCTAGGGTTAGGGTTAGGGTTACGCCCAGGGTTAGTGTCCAGAAAAAGGCAAAGCCCAGAGCTCCAGGGACACTGACAATGCGAAAGCATGCCAAGAGGAGCGCAACAATGCCCCAACCTTGCTCCCTCCTTTTCTTTCGCTATGGAACACGCTCAGCCCAAGTATTCCAGTTCCGCCATAGGGTTAGGGTTAGGGTTACGCCTAGGGTTAGCATCCAGAAAACCACAAAGCCCAGAGCTCCAGAGACACTGACAATGTGAAAGGCATGCCAAGAGGAGCGCAACAATGCCCCAACCTTGCTCCCTCCTTTCTTTCGCTATGGAACACGCCTCAGCCAAGTATTCCAGTTCCGCCTAAGGTTGGGTTAGGGTTATGCCTCGGGTTCGCGTTCAGAAAACCACAAAGCCCAGAGCTCCAGGGACACTGACAATGTGAAAGGCATGCCAAGAGGAGGGCAACAATGCCCCAACCTTGCTCCTCCTTTTCTTTCGCTATGGAACTCGCCTGAGCCCATTTATTCCAGTCCCACATAGGGTTAGGGTTAGGGTTACGCTAGGGTTAGTGTCCAGAAAACCACAAAGCCCAGAGCTCCAGGGACATTGACAATGCAAAAGGCATGCCAAGAATAATACAAAAATGGCCCAACTTTGTTCTCACTTTTCTCTCTTCTCAGCACTCACCTCAGCCCAATGCAGTATTCAAGCTCCACCTGGGCTTAGCGTGAGAATAATACTAGGGTTAACGTTAGGGTTATGCCTTGGGTTAGCTTCAGAAAACCACAAAGCCCAGAGCTCCAGGGACACTGACAATGCAAAGGCATGCCAAGAGGAGGGCAACTGCGCCCAACCTTGCTCCCTCCTTTTCGTTCGCTACGGAACACGACTCAGCCCAAGTATTCCAGTTCCGCCTAGGGTTATGTTAGGGTTACGCCCAGGGTTAGTGTCCAGAAAAAGGCAAAGCCCAGAGCTCCAGGGATACTGACAATGCGAAAGGCATGCCAAGAGAGAGGCAACAATGCCCCAACCTTGCTCCCTTTTCCTTCGCTATGGAAAATGCTCAGCCCAAGTATTCCAGTTCCGCCAAGGGTTAGGGTTAGGGTTACGCCTAGGGTTAGCGTTCAGAAAACCACAAAGCCCAGAGCTCCAGACACTGACAATGTGAAAGGCATGCCAAGAGGAGCGCAACAATGCCCCAACCTTGCTCCCTCCTTTCCTTTCGCTATGGAAAATGTCTCAGGCCAAGTATTCCAGTTCCGCCTAGGGTTAGGGTTAGGGTTACACCTAGGGTTAGTGTTCAGAAAACCACAAAGCCCAGAGCTCCAGAGACATGACATTGCGAAGGGCATGCCAAAATAGACAAAATGGCCCCACTTTATTCTCACCTTTTCTCTCTTCTCAGCACTCACCGCAGCCAATGCACTATTCAAGCTCCACCTGGGCTTAGCGTGAGAATAATGCCTAGGGTTAGGTTGGGTTATGCCTTGGGTTAGCGTTCAGAAAACCACAAAGCCCAGAGCTCCAGGACACTGACAATGCAAAAGGCATGCCAAGAGGAGGCAACTGCGCCCCAACCTTGCTCCCTCCTTTTCGTTCGCTAGGAACACGACTCAGCCCAAGTATTCCAGTTCCGCTAGGGTTAGGGTTAGGGTTACGCCCAGGGTTAGTGTCCAGAAAACCACAAAGCCCAGAGCTCCAGAGACACTGACAATGTGAAAGGCATGCCAAGAGGAGCGCAACAATGCCCCAACCTTGCTCCCTCCTTTTCTTTCGCTATGGAACACGCCTCAGCCGAAGTATACCATTTAAGCCTAAGGTTTGGGTTCGGGTTATGCCTCGGGTTCGCGTTCAGAAAACCACAAAGCCCAGAGCTCCAGGGACACTGACAATGTGAAAGGCATGCCAAGAGGAGGCAACTGCGCCCAACCTTGCTCCATCCTTTTCTTTCGCTATGGAACTCGCCTGAGCCATTTATTCCAGTCCCACATAGGGTTAGGGTTAGGGTTACGCCTAGGGTTAGTGTCCAGAAAACCACAAAGCCCAGAGCTCCAGGGACATTGACAATGCAAAAGGCATGCCAAGAATAACAAAAATGGCCCAACTTGTTCTCACTTTTCTCTCTTCTCAGCACTCACCTCAGCCCAATGCAGTATTCAAGCTCCACCTGGGCTTAGCGTGAGAATAATACTAGGGTTAACGTTAGGGTTATGCCTTGGTTAGCTTACAGAAAACCACAAAGCCCAGCTCTCCAGGGACACTGACAATGCAAAAGGCATGCCAAGAGGAGGGCAACTGCGCCCCAACCTTGCTCCCTCCTTTTCTTTCGCTACGGAACACGACTCAGCCCAAGTATTCCAGTTCCGCCTAGGGTTTATGTTAGGGTTACGCCCAGGGTTAGTGTCCAGAAAAAGGCAAAGCCCAGAGCTCCAGGGATACTGACAATGTGAAAGGCATGCCAAGAGGAGCGCAACAATGCCCCAACCTTGCTCCCTCCTTTCCTTTCGCTATGGAAAATGTCTCAGCCAAGTATTCCAGTTCCGCCTAGGTTAGGGTTAGGGTTACACCTAGGGTTAGTGTTCAGAAAACCACAAAGCCCAGAGCTCCAGAGACATTGACATTGCGAAGGGCATGCCAAAATAGTACAAAAATGGCCCCACTTTATTCTCACCTTTTCTCTCTTCTCAGCACTCACCGCAGCCCAATGCACTATTCAAGCTCCACCTGGGCTTAGCGTGAGAATAATGCCTAGGGTTAGGGTTTGGGTTATGCCTTGGGTTAGCGTTCAGAAAACCACAAAGCCCAGAGCTCCAGGGACACTGACAATGCAAAAGGCATGCAAGTAGGAGGGCAACTGCGCCCCAACCTTGCTCCCTCCTTTTCGTTCGCTAAGGAACACGACTCAGCCCAAGTATTCCAGTTCCGCCTAGGGTTAGGGTTAGGGTTACGCCCAGGGTTAGTGTCCAGAAAAAGGCAAAGCCCAGAGCTCCAGGGATACTGACAATGCGAAAGGCATGCCAAGAGGAGCGCAACAATGCCCCAACCTTGCTCCCTCCTTTCTTCGCTATGGAAAATGCCGCAGCACAAGTATTCCAGTTCCGCCAAGGGTTAGGGTTAGGGTTACGCCTAGGGTTAGCATCCAGAAAACCACAAAGCCCAGAGCTCCAGAGACACTGACAATGTGAAAGGCATGCCAAGAGGAGCGCAACAATGCCCCAACCTTGCTCCCTCCTTTCCTTTCGCTATGGAAAATCGCTCAGCCCAAGTATTCCAGTTCCGCCTAGGGTTAGGGTTAGGGTTATGCCTCGGGTTCGCGTTCAGAAAACCACAAAGCCCAGAGCTCCAGGGACACTGACAATGTGAAAGGCATGCCAAGAGGAGGGCAACAATGCCCCAACCTTGCTCCATCCTTTTTTTCGCTATGGAACTCGCCTGAGCCATTTATTCCAGTCCCACATAGGGTTAGGGTTAGGGTTACGCCTAGGGTTAGTGTCCAGAAAACCACAAAGCCCAGAGCTCCAGGACATTGACAATGCAAAAGGCATGCCAAGAATAATACAAAATGGCCCAACTTGTTCCACTTTTTCTCTCTTCTCAGCACTCACCTCAGCCCAATGCAGTATTCAGCTCCACCTGGGCTTAGCGTGAGAATAATTACTAGGGTTACGTTAGGGTTATGCCTTGGGTTAGCTTACAGAAAACCACAAAGCCCAGCTCTCCAGGGACACTGACAATGCAAAAGGCATGCCAAGAGGAGGGCAACTGCGCCCCAACCTTGCTCCCTCCTTTTCTTCGCTACGGAACACGACTCAGCCCAAGTATTCCAGTTCCGCCTAGGGTTAGGGTTAGGGTTACGCCAGGGTTAGTGTCAGAAAAAGGCAAAGCCCAGAGCTCCAGGGATACTGACAATGCGAAAGGCATGCCAAGAGGAGGGCAACAATGCCCCAACCTTGCTCCCTCCTTTCCTTCGCTATGGAAACATGCCTTCAGCCCAAGTATACCATTTCCGCCAAGGGTTAGGGTTAGGGTTATGCCTAGGGTTCGCGTTCAGAAAACCACAAAGCCCAGAGCCAGGGATACTGACAATGTGAAAGGCATGCCAAGAGGAGGCAACAATGCCCCAACCTTGCTCCTCCTTTCTTCGCTATGGAATGTCTCAGGCCAGTATTCCAGTTCCGCCTAGGGTTAGGGTTAGGGTTACACCTAGGGTTAGTGTTCAGAAAACCACAAAGCCCAGAGCTCCAGAGACATTGACATTGCGAAGGCATGCCAAAATAGTACAAAAATGGCCCACTTTATTCTCACCTTTTCTCTCTTCTCAGCACTCACCGCAGCCCAATGCAGTATTCAAGCTCCACCTGGGCTTAGCGTGAGAATAATGCTAGGGTTAGGGTTTGGGTTATGCCTTGGGTTAGCGTTCAGAAAACCACAAAGCCCAGAGCTCCAGGGACACTGACAATGCAAAGGCATGCCAAGAGGAGGGCAACTGCGCCCCAACCTTGCTCCCTCCTTTTCTTTCGCTACGGAACACGACTCAGCCAAGTATTCCAGTTCCGCCTAGGGTTAGGGTTAGGGTTACGCCCAGGGTTAGTGTCCAGAAAAGGCAAAGCCCAGAGCTCCAGGATACTGACAATGAAAGGCATGCCAAGAGGAGCGCAACAATGCCCCAACCTTGCTCCTTTTCTTTCGCTATGGAACACGCCTCAGCCGAAGTTACCATTTAAGCCTAAGGTTTGGGTTCGGGTTATGCCTCGGGTTCGCGTTCAGAAAACCACAAAGCCCAGAGCTCCAGGGACACTGACAATGTGAAAGGCATGCCAAGAGGAGGCAACTGCGCCCAACCTTGCTCCATCCTTTTCTTTCGCTATGGAACTCGCCTGAGCCCATTTATTCCAGTCCCACATAGGGTTAGGGTTAGGGTTACGCCTAGGGTTAGTGTCCAGAAAACCACAAAGCCCAGAGCTCCAGGGACATTGACAATGCAAAAGGCATGCCAAGAATAATACAAAAATGGCCCAACTTTGTTCTCCCTTTTTCTCTCTTCTCAGCACTCACCTCAGCCCAATGCAGTATTCAAGCTCCACCTGGGCTTAGCGTGAGAATAATTACTAGGGTTACGTTAGGGTTATGCCTTGGGTTAGCTTACAGAAAACCACAAAGCCCAGCTCTCCAGGGACACTGACAATGCAAAAGGCATGCCAAGAGGAGGGCAACTGCGCCCCAACCTTGCTCCCTCCTTTTCTTTCGCTACGGAACACGACTCAGCCCAAGTATTCCAGTTCCGCCTAGGGTTTATGTTAGGGTTACGCCCAGGGTTAGTGTCCAGAAAAAGGCAAAGCCCAGAGCTCCAGGGATACTGACAATGCGAAAGGCATGCCAAGAGGAGCGCAACAATGCCCCAACCTTGCTCCCTGCTTTCCTTCGCTATGGAAAATGCCGCTCGGCCAAGTATTCCAGTTCCGCCAAGGGTTAGGGTTAGGGTTACGCCTAGGGTTAGCGTTCAGAAAACCACAAAGCCCAGAGCTCCAGGGATACTGACAATGTGAAAGGCATGCCAAGAGGAGCGCAACAATGCCCCAACCTTGCTCCCTCCTTTCCTTTCGCTATGGAAATGTCTCAGGCCAAGTATTCCAGTTCCGCCTAGGGTTAGGGTTAGGGTTACACCTAGGGTTAGTGTTCAGAAAACCACAAAGCCCAGAGCTCCAGAGACATTGACATGCGAAGGGCATGCCAAAATAGTACAAAAATGGCCCCACTTTATTCTCACCTTTTCTCTCTTCTCAGCACTCACCGCAGCCCAATGCACTATTCAAGCTCCACCTGGGCTTAGCGTGAGAATAATGCCTAGGGTTAGGGTTTGGGTTATGCCTTGGGTTAGCGTTCAGAAAACCACAAAGCCCAGAGCTCCAGGGACACTGACAATGCAAAAGGCATGCCAAGAGGAGGGCAACTGCGCCCCAACCTTGCTCCCTCCTTTTCGTTCGCTAAGGAACACGACTCAGCCCAAGTATTCCAGTTCCGCCTAGGGTTAGGGTTAGGGTTACGCCCAGGGTTAGTGTCCAGAAAAAGGCAAAGCCCAGAGCTCCAGGGATACTGACAATGCGAAAGCATGCCAGAGGAGCGCAACAATGCCCCAACCTTGCTCCCTGCTTTCCTATCGCTATGGGAAAATGCCGCGGCACAAGTATTCCCAGTTCGCCAGGGTTAGGGTTAGGGTTACGCCTAGGGGTTAGCAGTCAGAAAAACCACAAAGCCCAGAGCTCCAGGATACTGACAATGTGAAAGGCATGCCAAGAGGAGCGCAACAATGCCCCAACCTTGCTCCCTCCTTTCCTTTCGCTATGGAAAATGTCTCAGCCCAAGTATTCCAGTTCCGCCTAGGGTTAGGGTTAGGGGTTACACCTAGGGTTAGTGTTCAGAAAACCACAAAGCCAGAGCTCCAGAGACATTGACATTGCGAAGGGCATGCCAAAATAGTACAAAATGGCCCCACCTTATTCTCACCTTTTCTCTCTTCTCAGCACTCACCGCAGCCCAATGCACTATTCAAGCTCCACCTGGGCTTAGCGTGAGAATAATGCCTAGGGTTAGGGTTTGGGTTATGCCTTGGGTTAGCGTTCAGAAAACCACCAAAGCCCAGAGCTCCAGGGACACTGACAATGCAAAAGGCATGCCAAGAGGAGGGCAACTGCGCCCCAACCTTGCTCCCTCCTTTTCGTTCGCTAAGGAACACGACTCAGCCCAAGTATTCCAGTTCGCCTAGGGTTAGGGTTAGGGTTACGCCCAGGGTTAGTGTCCAGAAAAAGGCAAAGCCCAGAGCTCCAGGGATACTGACAATGCGAAAGGCATGCCAAGAGGAGCGCAACAATGCCCCAACCTTGCTCCCTCCTTTCCGTTCGCTATTGGAAAAGCCGGCGGCACAAGTATTCCAGTTCCGCCTAGGGTTAGGGTTAGTGGTACGCCTAGGGTTAGCATCCAGAAAACCACAAAGCCCAGCGCTCCAGAGACACTGACAATGTGAAAGCATGCCAAGAGGGAGCGCAACAATGCCCCAACCTTGTCTCCTTCTTTCTTTCGCTATGGAAACACGCCTCAGCCCAAGTATACCGAGGTTCCACAGGGGTTAGGGTTAGGGTTAGGGTACGCTAGGGTTAGCATCCAGAAAACCACAAAGCCCAGAGCTCCAGAGACAGTGACAATGTGAAGGCATGCCAAGAATAATACAAAAATGGCCCAACTTTGTTCTCACTTTTCTCTCTTCTCAGCACTCACCTCAGCCCAATGCAGTATTCAAGCTCCACCTGGGCTTAGCGTGAGAATAATTACTAGGGTTAACGTTAGGGTTATGCCTTGGGTTAGCGTTCAGAAAACCACAAAGCCCAGCTCTCCAGGGACACTGACAATGCAAAAGGCATGCCAAGAGGAGGGCAACTGCGCCCCAACCTTGCTCCCTCCTTTTCTTTCGCTAGGAACACGACTCAGCCCAAGTATTCCAGTTCCGCCTAGGGTTAGGGTTAGGGTTACGCCCAGGGTTAGTGTCCAGAAAAAGGCAAAGCCCAGAGCTCCAGGGATACTGACAATGCGAAAGGCATGCCAAGAGGAGCGCAACAATGCCCCAACCTTGCTCCCTCCTTTTCTTTCGCTATGGAACACGCTCAGCCGAAGTATTACCATTTAGCCAAGGTTTGGGTTCGGGTTATGCCTCGGGTTCGCGTTCAGAAAACCACAAAGCCCAGAGCTCCAGGGACACTGACAATGTGAAAGGCATGCCAAGAGGAGGGCAACTGCGCCCCAACCTTGCTCCATCCTTTTCTTTCGCTATGGAACTCGCCTGAGCCCATTTATTCCAGTCCCACATAGGGTTAGGGTTAGGGTTACGCCTAGGGTTAGTGTTCCAGAAAACCACAAAGCCCAGAGCTCCAGGGACATTGACAATGCAAAAGGCATGCCAAGAATAATACAAAAATGGCCCAACTTTGTTCTCACTTTTTCTCTCTTCTCAGCACTCACCGCAGCCCAATGCACAATTCAAGCTCCACCTGGGCTTAGCGTGAGAATAATGCCTAGGGTTAGGGTTTGGGTTATGCCTTGGGTTAGCGTTCAGAAAACCACAAAGCCCAGAGCTCCAGGGACACTGACAATGCAAAAGGCATGCCAAGAGGAGGGCAACTGCGCCCCAACCTTGCTCCCTCCTTTTCGTTCGCTAAGGAACACGACTCAGCCCAAGTATTCCAGTTCCGCCTAGGGTTAGGGTTAGGGTTACGCCCAGGGTTAGTGTCCAGAAAACCACAAAGCCCAGAGCTCCAGGATACTGACAATGCGAAAGGCATGCCAAGAGGAGCGCAACAATGCCCCAACCTTGCTCCCTCCTTTCCGTTCGCTATGGAAAATGCCGCGGCACAAGTATTCCAGTTCCGCCAAGGGTTAGGGTTACGCCTAGGGTTAGCATCCAGAAAACCACAAAGCCCAGCGCTCCAGAGACACTGACAATGTGAAAGGCATGCCAAGGGAGCGCAACAATGCCCCAACCTTGCTCCTTCTTTTCTTTCGCTATGGAACACGATTCAGCCCAAGTATACCAGTTCCACATAGGGTTAGGGTTAGGGTTACGCCTAGGGTTCGCGTTCAGAAAACCACAAAGCCCAGAGCTCCAGAGACACTGACAATGTGAAAGGCATGCCAAGAGGAGCGCAACAATGCCCCAACCTTGCTCCCTCCTTTTCTTTCGCTGAAACACGCCTCAGCCCAAGTATTCCAGTTCCACATAGGGTTAGGGTTAGGGTTACGCCTAGGGTTAGCATCCAGAAAACCACAAAGCCCAGAGCTCCAGAGACACTGACAATGTGAAAGGCATGCCAAGAGGAGCGCAACAATGCCCCAACCTGCTCCCCTCTTTTCTTTCGCTATGGAACACGCCTCAGCCGAAGTATGCCATTTAAGCCTAAGGTTTGGGTTCGGGTTATGCCTCGGGTTCGCGTTCAGAAAACCACAAAGCCCAGCTCCAGGGACACTGACAATGTGAAAGGCATGCCAAGAGGAGGGCAACTGCCCCAACCTTGCTCCATCCTTTTCTTTCGCTATGGAACTCGCCTGAGCCCATTTATTCCAGTCCCACATAGGGTTAGGGTTAGGTTACGCCTAGGGTTAGTGTCCAGAAAACCACAAAGCCCAGAGCTCCAGGGCACATTGACAATGCAAAAGGCATGCCAAGAATAATACAAAATGGCCCAACTTTGTTCTCACTTTTTCTCTCTTCTCAGCACTCACCTCAGCCCAATGCAGTATTCAAGCTCCACCTGGGCTTAGCGTG
>JACSVZ010000074.1:0-66193 GCA_014706295.1 Lycocorax pyrrhopterus obiensis
GCTGGCACTCCCAAAAGCTGGCTCACACTGCAAAATGGAGACACCATGGTCATGAGCTGTCTGGAGAGGAAGAAATGCTCAGACCCCTCAAGAAGGACCCTCCAGTTCCCCAAGCCTGACACTCATTCTGTGGCCACCCCAGGGGGATATTTCCCTGCACAACTCACCTCTGTGTTGTCCAGCTGCCTGAGCCATGTACGGCTGGGAAAACACTATTGAGGGCTCCTGAATGGTACTGAGAGGTGCCAGTGCAGCACTCAGCACTGGAAAAAGCCTCTCGCTTGACCCTCCAGACCTCGTGGACATGCTCAAACAGGAGTCCAGGCATAATCCAGACTAGGCCAGGGCTCTGGCAGCACCCAAATATACTCAGTAAGGGACACAAGGAGACAATCCAACATGTGATGTCACAGTCCACTGCCAGTGATCAGCTTCCAGTACCCTGTAACATCACGATGGATGGCCACCTCCGTGGTATTCAGACCAACACAGCATGTCAGAAGTGCTCTCCATAGGTGTCCCAGTAATCCCCTAGAGAGGAGGTCTCTGGCCCCTGGACTCTCCCCAGCCCTGCAAGTCCCATCAGAGTAGTAGTAGTGCTTTCTCAAGCAGACAGGGACAATGGAAGAAGTTCTGAAAAAACACCAGAGTCCTGCTTATAGAGAAATCATGAGTGAAAGATGGGCTAGGCATTCCTCATGCAAGATGGGGAAAACTCCAGTAATGCTAACACAATTTCTGCTTACCAGGAAAGGGGCTTTGATCCCGGAAGTGAAAGTCTCCGGTGATGGGATGTGATTGCCAGAGTGGCTCCTGAAAGGTCAGACAGTAAAGTTTCCTTAATGCAGTTAGAGTTCAGTTTAAGCAGGGGAAAGAAAAAACCCCTATCCATTAATGTAAAAATGAGTTATTATAAGAAGAGAGAAGAAGAAAGGGAAAGAGAGCAAATACGGATAGGAAAAGTAGGTAATAGCGAAAGCACTGTTCATATGAACACTACAGGTTTATTTCAAATAAATGAACAAAAACTGAAAAGAAACCAAAGCAAAACCAAACCCAAGACCAACCAAAATGAAAAAAACCAAAACACAGAAAAAAGTTCATACAAAATATTCTTTTAAAACTTTGGAAACTGTTTTCAGACACATTCAGTTTATATAGCGGTTGAGCCTTTTGTAGAGAGCAGGAAAAAAATATTAAAGGCAGTGAAGAAGGAAAGGAAAGACATAATATTAAGCATGTTGTGTTTTTGTTTCTGATATTTCTTCAGAATACCTACCACAGGTAACTCCAAACACAGAGAATACTAGTGTAAGGAGATACACTGGAAAAATTGTAGCTTTGCAACCTTTTTTTTAGCAAGCAGCAAACACCATAACTAAACAGGTGTGACTGCCGTGCTGCATCCTCATGGCCATTGACCCTTGTTGGCTTTTACTGATCAAGGGGCTGCTGCGAGCCCCAGGGTCACTCTGGTAGAGACACCTGAGCCATCTGTAGATGCGACTCAGCCCACAGGCCCTGGATGGCAAGAACGTGTTCCCAGAGGAGGTGAGTTCCCCTGGCCAATAGCCTCACACAGGCAAGAATGAGAGCAAGAGTACAGCCCAGAAGGTGGCCGTCACTATCATCCCAGGAAAAGCAAAATGCCAGAAAGTAGAGGAGAGAGTAACACACACCAAAGCCCAGCTCTGCAGTGATACCAACTGACCTTGTGCTCTCTGCCAGCCCTAGCAAGAAAAGACATCTTTGAGGCAAAGGGTCTCATGCTTAGCCTGAACTCCATACCAATTCTCCACTTGAGAAGCTTAAAATCTTGCTGAACAGATGAAGTACTTCTCACTAGTGTTTTTTCTGATGAAAATCTAGTTTTCTGATTTATCACACAGAATCATACAGAATCATCGAGGTTGGAAGCGACCTTCAAGATCACCTAGTCTAATCGTCAACGCAGCACCACTATAACCACTCCTATGCCATATCCCCAAGTGCCACATCCAGATGCCTCTTGAATGCTCCAGAGGTGACTCCACCATCTTGCTGGGCAACTTATTACAACACCTGAGCCGTCTTTCAGTGTGTCCTGGTTTGAAAGACAGGTGTCTGTCAAGGAAGGCAGAAGCCTCCCCTGAAATGGAAAATGCAACCCCCTTCCCTCTGAATTATTATAATTTTGAAATTAAGGGGCTTTCAGGCAAAGATATGAGGGGTAGGAATAACAGTTCTTTACTAATATATATATATATATATGTATAACAAGGCAAACAAACAACAATAACTATGGCAGTAACAGCAAACACAACCACAAACCCAGTGCCAGCCCCTCTCGGCTGTAGGTCACCCCTCCCCCCCTTTGGTGCAGTTCCAGTCACAGCTGGCAGGGGCGGCTCAGGGTCCGGAAAGGGATGGACGAAAAGCTTTAACAAACCCTCTGGGATGGCTGATCCCGGTGTCCAGCCGGACCCTCGGGAGCAGCAGGCTGGAACAGTAGATACGAGCACAGATCCCGGGTGGCAGACGAGATGTAGCAAACTGCGGGGCTGAGTGGGAGCGCCGGGAGGTCTCAGCTGGCGAGGGTGTGCGGGCTACAGTGTAGCGAAGGGGTCCAAGAGGCAGCAGGAGCAAAGCGGCTGCGGCCCAGCTCGCAGCAGGGCAGGGAAAAGGTGGGCTTCGGAATCCGGGTTTCTCAGGTGGAAGGAAAAAAAACCGCCGAAAAGAAGAAACCTCCAGCTCTGACCCACACCTTCCTCACTCTGCGGGCACCAGCAAACCCCGCTCCCCCACCCCCCAGGTGAAAAACAAGTAGCTAGTTGTACCCCCGCCCTCTGTGGCTGGCCCTTTTGTTCTTCTTAAGCACCCAGTTATTCGTCCCCTTGGAAACAGATATGGGGAAAATTCTTTAACAGAAAAAGAAGAACAGGAGAACTCCTCAAACCCCCAACATTATCCACCCCGAATTTTTCCCATACTAACATGTTACATCAAACTTAACCCTTTTAACCATATACACACATGCATCACCCTAACTATATACATATATATACATGCAGATACTGATACAAGTACAGTGCCATGGGTAGTTCACCCTAAAACAAGGTCCCCTTGAGGTATGCATCGGGTCTCTCCATCCTTTTGCATCACCCACCAGGTGCAACCTGGTCCCTGAGCAAAGACAACCCCACGGATGGGTTTGTCTTTGCTCGAGGCAGAATTAACCCAAACAGTTTTTCCAAGCATACCTCTCAGGTGTACCACTGGAACCTTATCCCCATCTGTTGTTTGTAGGGGTTCAGATTGGGCAGGGCCTGCTCGGTTGGTGGAGCCTCAGGTGTTCACTAACCAGGTGGCTTTTGCTAAATGCATCTCCCAGTTTTTGAACGTCCCCCCGCCCAATGCCTTCAAGGTGGTTTTCAACAATCCATTACACCGCTCAACCTTCCCAGCTGCTGGTGCATGGTAAGGGATATGGTACACCCATTCAATGCCATGTTCTCTAGCCCAGGTGTTTATGAGGCTGTTCTTGAAATGAGTCCCGTTGTCA
Source organism: Lycocorax pyrrhopterus obiensis (assembly GCA_014706295.1). Taxonomy (NCBI): domain Eukaryota; kingdom Metazoa; phylum Chordata; class Aves; order Passeriformes; family Paradisaeidae; genus Lycocorax; species Lycocorax pyrrhopterus. The sequence continues at coordinate 3,542 of JACSVZ010000074.1, forward strand.
GATTCAATTCTCTCGGGGGTACCATGCCTCCACAGGACTTGCTTTTCAAGACCCAGAATGGTGTTTCGGGCAGTAGCATGAGGCACAGGGTAGGTCTCCAGCCATCCAGTGGTGGCTTCTACCATTGTGAGCACGTAGCGCTTGCCTTGGCGTGTTTGAGGCAGTGTGATGTAATCAATCTGCCAGGCCTCCCCATACTTGTATTTGGACCATCGCCCACCATACCATAGGGGTTTCACTCGCTTGGCTTGCTTGATCGCAGCGCACGTCTCACAGTCATGGATCACCTGGGAGATACTGTCCATGGTTAGATCCACCCCTCGGTCTCGTGCCCACTTATAGGTGGCATCTCTGCCCTGATGGCCTGAGGCATCATGGGCCCATCGAGCTAAGAACAACTCTCCTTTATGTTGCCAGTCCAAGTCTATCTGTGACACCTCTATTTTCGCGGCCTGATCTACCTGTTTGTTGTTATGATGTTCTTCATTAGCCCGGCTCTTGGGGACGTGAGCATCTACGTGGCGGACTCTCACGGATAGCTTCTCTACCCGAGCGGCAATGTCTTTCCACTCATCAGCAGCCCAGATTGGTTTTCCTCTACGCTGCCAATTGGCCTTCTTCCACCTTTCCAGCCAACCCCACAGAGCATTGGCTACCATCCACGAATCAGTGTAGAGGTAGAGCTTTGGCCACTTCTCTCTTTCAGCTATGTCCAGAGCTAATTGGACAGCTTTGAGTTCAGCAAGTTGGCTCGATCCACCTTCTCCTTCGGTAGCTTGTGCAACTTGTCGTGTGGGGCTCCATACAGCAGCTTTCCATTTCCGGCTAGCACCTACAATTCGGCAGGAACCATCAGTGAAGAGGGCGTATTGTCTTTCATTCTCCGGTAGCTCATTATATGGTGGGGCTTCTTCGGCACGTGTCACTTGCTCCTCTTCTTCTTCAGAAGATAACCCAAAGGTCTCACCTTCCGGCCAATTCGTAATTATTTCTAAGATCCCAGGGCGATTTGGGTTCCCAATTCGGGCGCGCTGCGTGATGAGGGCAATCCATTTGCTCCAAGTAGCGTCAGTGGCATGATGCGTGGAAGGGACCTTTCCCTTGAACATCCACCCCAGCACCGGTAGTCGGGGTGCCAGGAGGAGTTGTGCTTCTGTGCCGATTACTTCTGAGGCAGACTGGACTCCTTCATAGGCGGCCAGGATTTCCTTCTCTGTGGGAGTATAGTTGGCTTCGGACCCTCTGTAGCTTCGGCTCCAGAATCCCAGTGGTCGGCCCCGAGTCTCACCAGGCACCTTCTGCCAAAGGCTCCAGGACAGACCCTTGTTCCTGGCTGCAGAGTAGAGCACATTCTTCACCTCGGGTCCTGTCCTGACTGGGCCCAGGGCTACTGCATGAGCGATTTCTTGCTTGATCTGTGTGAAGGCTTGTTGCTGTTCAGGGCCCCAATGGAAATTGTTCTTCTTGCGGGTAACCAGGTAGAGCGGACTCACAATCTGGCTGTACTCGGGAATGTGCATCCTCCAAAAACCTATGGCTCCTAGGAAAGCTTGAGTTTCCTTTTTATTGGTTGGTGGGGACATAGCAGTGATCTTGTTGATGACCTCAGTGGGAATCTGGCGTCGTCCATCTTGCCACTTTACTCCCAGGAACTGGATCTCTCGGGCAGGTCCCTTGACTTTGCTCTTCTTGATGGCGAAGCCAGCGTCCAGGAGAATTTGGATGATTTTCTCTCCTTTCTCAAATACTTCTGTTGCCGTGTTCCCCCACACAATGATGTCATCAATGTACTGCAGATGTTCTGGAGCCTCACCCTTTTCCAGTGTGGCCTGGATCAGTCCATGGCAAATGGTGGGACTGTGCTTCCACCCCTGGGGCAATCGATTCCAGGTATACTGCACACCCCTCCAAGTGAAGGCAAACTGAGGCCTGCACTCCGGTGCCAAAGGAATGGAGAAAAATGCATTAGCAATGTCGATGGTGGCGTACCACTTCGCTGCTTTGGACTCTAGCTCGTACTGGAGCTCCAACATGTCCGGCACGGCAGCGCTCAGTGGTGGAGTCACTTCATTCAAGGCACGATAGTCCACAGTCAATCTCCATTCCTCCTTCAGACTTGCGCACAGGCCAAATGGGGCTGTTGAAGGGTGAGTGGGTCTTGCTGACCACCCCTTGGCTCTCGAGCTCGCGGATCATCTTGTGGATGGGGATCACGGCATCCCGATTTGTCCGATACTGCCGGCGGTGCACTGTTGAGGTGGCAATTGGCACTCGTTGCTCTTCCACTTTCAGGAACCCAACTGCAGAAGGATTCTCAGATAGTCCAGGCAGGGTGTTCAATTGCCTAATGCCCTCTGCCTCCACAGCAGCTATTCCGAATGCCCACCTGAGTCCTTTTGGGTCTTTGTAGTAGCCGTTCCGGAGGAAGTCTATGCCCAGAATACATGGGGCCTCTGAGCCAGTCACAATCGGATGCTTTTGCCACTCCTTCCCAGTCAGGCTCACCTCAGCTTCCAACAGGGTCAACTGCTGTGATCCCCCTGTCACGCCAGCAATAGAAACGGGTTCTGCCCCCACATGTCCCGATGGCATTAAAGTACACTGTGCACCAGTATCAACCAACGCGTCATATTTCTGTGGCTCTGATGTGCCAGGCCATCGGATCCACACTGTCCAAAAGACCCGGTTCTCCCGTGCCTCTTCCTGGCTAGAGCCAGGGCCCCTCTAGCCCTGGTTATCATTTCCTCCCTGGGCATACATGCTAGAAGTTCCTTCAAGGGGATCCGACATATCATCCTCCCTTCTGGAATACCTGTCAGCTCGGTCACGGGAGGCTGAGGCTACTCTCACTCTAGCAGAACCCCCTCGGTTAGCGTCTCTCTCCTTGAGTTCACGCACCCGTGCTGCCAGGACAGAAGTGGGTTTCCTATCCCACCTTCTCATGTCTTCCCCATGGTCACACAGGAAAAACCACAGCTCATCTCGTGAGGTGTACCCTCTCTCTCTAGCTGGGGAATGTCGGGCTCTGATTTGGGGACCTGTGACTCGCACTGGTGCCACACTGATCTTCTTCAACTCCTCCCTCATCCCCCTAATCTCCTCTTTAAACTCCTCTTTGAGGTCCTTAACCACGGCAGAGACATGAGCCTTTAGTGGGCCATTAACCATACTCTCATAATTTCTGAGCTTGTTGGCAATGGAGCCCACTGTTTCTCAGTTGTCCTCGGCATTAATCATTGCAATGAAGGGGGTGTATTGCTGTGGCCCTAGCTTTGCCAGGTTCCACAACATCTGCCCTGTGCACTTGACCTTGTCGGGGTCATTATCATGCTGTCCATCCCTCCCAAAGAGTACCTCTAATACTGCCACTTCTCTTAGCTGTTGGATCCCTTCCTCAAGTGTCTTCCATTGCATTCTATGATGGTACTCCTGCATTCTCTCTTTGTGGACGAACCTCTCTCTCACACTCATTAAAAGCCGCTCCCAGAGAGAAAGGGGTCCTGGCTCCCTCACGAATACCTGATCCACACCTGGGTCCTGGGTCAAGGGTCCCAAATACCTTGCCTCGCCATTATCCAGTTGCACGCCTGTACCCATAAGGTCCCAAACCCGAAGTAACCAGGTTGTATAAGCCTCACGCCCCCGCCGCACAATGTCTTTCCGCATATTACGGAGACTCTCATACGACAGGGACTCAGTGATGATTTCAGGTTCTGGCTCCCCTGCTGGTTGCAAGGGCCCTGGTTCCCCATCATCATTAACTGGGCGTACTGACTTAGTTTTATATTTCCTCCTCTGCACAGGGGCGACTGCTGCTGGCTGTGATTGCCCTTGTGGTTCAGCTGGAGCCTGGACGGTTGTAACATCCGTGGGTTCCACTGCTGCACCATCAGACTCTCCCTCGCTGGGGCAGGGAGAGGGTTTTCCACTAGCTGGGGAGGTGTATTCCCTCAGCACCTGGCACATCTCGCGCATCTCCTTCACTAGTGCCCCCATCCAATCCCGGTGTTTCATTTCTGAGGTGGGCTGTTGGGCAGGATCAGGCTGTGGGGCAGGATCTCTACTCTCTGGGCCCCTGTCAGGTTCTGGGGCAGGATCTCTAGTCTCTGGGGTGGGTGTCTGGATAGTCATCCAAATCAATCTCAACTTATCTTTGAATGCTAAATAGAGTAGGCCTACCAGTATCACTTGGTTAGTATCCAGAGGAAATCTGAACCCTTCGAAAACTGGTGGAGTGGACCCAAAGAACTGGTTGAAGGGTTGGGAGAAAACTTCCCCTGGTGTCATTTCCTCACAGAAGGTACCATTTTTAACATAACCCCAAAAACATGCACTTAGCATGTGATAGCCATTTATCCATGTGCCCACATTCCGGAGGAAGTTAAAAAACCATGAATTCCTCACCTTATCAACCCATAGTGCAAACTGGATAACAGCAACAGTAGCCTTAGTCAGAGGACCCATGTTTAGATAAGGAGCTGCGAAGGGGAGGAATATAGCCACGGCCACGTGCCACCCGAACCAGGGTAAGCTAGACCACATAGTGCTGCCTAACAAGGTTTCTATATTCAGCACAGAATTAAGTTACCCAGGAACTGTTATTCCTTTTTCACCCCTTTTCTCTTGATGCCCTCAGGCCCCACCGTTGGGCGCCAAGATCTGTCCTGGTTTGAAAGACAGGTGTCTGTCAAGGAAGGCAGAAGCCTCCCCTGAAATGGAAAATGCAACCCCCTTCCCTCCGAATTATTATAATTTTGAAATTAAGGGGCTTTCAGGCAAAGATATGAGGGGTAGGAATAACAGTTCTTTACTAATATATATATATATATATATATATATATAACAAGGCAAACAAACAACAGTAACTATGGCAGTAACAGCAAACACAACCACAAACCCAGTGCCAGCCCCTCTCGGCTGTAGGTCACCCCTCCCCCCCTTCGGTGCAGTTCCAGTCACAGCTGGCAGGGGCGGCTCAGGGTCCCGGAAAGGGATGGACGAAAAGCTTTAACAAACCCTCTGGGTGGCTGATCCCGGTGTCCGGCCGGACCCTCGGGAGCAGCAGGCTGGAACAGTAGAGACGAGCACAGATCCCGGGTGGCAGACGAGATGTAGCAAACTGCGGGGCTGAGTGGGAGCGCCGGGAGGTCTCAGCTGGCGAGGGTGTGCGGGCTACAGTGTAGCGAAGGGGTCCAAGAGGCAGCAGGAGCAAAGCGGCTGCGGCCCGGCTCGCAGCAGGGCAGGGAAAAGGTGGGCTTCGGAATCCGGGTTTCTCAGGTGGAAGGAAAAAAAACCGCCGAAAAGAAGAAACCTCCAGCTCTGACCCACACCTTCCTCACTCTGCGGGCACCAGCAAACCCTGCTCCCCCACCCCCCAGGTGAAAAACAAGTAGCTAGTTCGTACCCCCGCCCTCTGTGGCTGGCCCTTTTGTTCTTCTTAAGCACCCAGTGATTCGTCCCCTTGGAAATAGATATGGGGAAAATTCTTTAAGAGAAAAAGAAGAACAGGAGAACTCCTCAAACCGCCAACAGCCTCTTTAATTAATACAGAAAAGAGGAGTCGTGGTGACCAATTGACCTGTGGTACAAGAGACAGAGAGTGTTCTTGATAAGACAGTCTCTGGTGCCAAAGATGCATCAGTTATGGTGAGGGAAAGAAGCCTCTCCTGGGATGCCTGCTCGGTTATGGTAATGTACCCCAGTTTTAATTCCCTGGTTGGCTTTGGTGTTAGCCACTCCCCTGTACTTAAGATCGACCTGTCACGTGTTTGGGGTCATTTGCCTATGGAAACCTTTGCGAGCAGCACCAATAAACTGCTGTTCGTGGAACTCTATGCAAAGACCCTTCTCAGCTTCTTGCCGTTGGGTTTATGTTACTGAAGTCATCCCTGTGCCTGTGCGTTCATGCATATGAGCCCACAGAGCCAGAAGGGACTTGGTAACGAGACACCATCCTAGTAAGAGGGTTAATCAGAAGTCACCCAAGAGAACTTCTTCCCCTCTAGACAAAGATCAGCGTGCCTTCTGTAAGAAAAAGAGATATTGGAAAAATGACTGTCCGATGTTGAAGAAGAAACCCCCAGTTCCCCAACTGACTGTGGGACAGGAATCAGAATGAGAAGGACCAAAGGCATCTCCCCCAGCAGAGCCTTTGGTTATAGCTAAGCTGGGGAAAGACGACATTGAATTTGTGGTAGATACCGGAGCAGCGTATTCTATGTTAAATACTTTAGAAGGGAAACTGAGTCAAGATACTGTAAATGTGATTGGTGCTACAGGCGTAAGTGAAACATGGCCTTTCTTCCAACCTTTAAAATTCAGACTGGGGAAGCACTGGGTAACTCACCAATTCCTTTATATGCCTAACTTCCCAAAACCATTGCTGAGGAGAGATTTATTGGAGAAATTGGAAGCAGAAATTAAATTTAAAAGGGGAAGGGGTGTACAAATTCCTGAGTCTAAATTTGTCAAAGTTGCTGCACTTTTTATACAGGACAAATGTGGTGAAATCCCCATTGAAGTTGAAAATGCTGTCAACCCAATAGTGTGGGCCAGTGATGTCCCAGGAAGATCCAAACGAGCAGAACCAGCGAGCATTGCACTCAAACCAGAAGCCACACTGGTAAGGCAAAACCAATACCCTTTGATATTAGAAAGTCGTAAGGGATTGGCACCTATAATTGAAAAATTCCTCCAACATGGGTTATTAGTGCAATGTGAGTCCAGGTATAACACGCCAATCCTTTCAGTGAAGAAAGCTGATGGTAAGACTTATCCATTAGTGCAAGATTTAAGAGCAATTAACAAAATTACAGAGGACATACACTCAGTAGTAGCAAACTCCTACACTCTTTTGACCACACTGACAGACAAATTAGGGTGGTTTACTGTCGTAGACCTGAAGGATACCTTTTTCTGCATTCCTGTGCATAAAAACAGCCAGGAGCTTTTTGCTTTTGAGTGGGAAAATCCTGAAACAGGGAGAAAATGCCAGCTTACTTGGACAGTCCTGCCCCAGGGTTTCAAGAATAGCCCAACAATATTTGGAAACCAGCTAGAAAAGGAATTGGAAGATTGGAGGAGACAAGAGACAGGAGGGGTTATTCTTCAATATGTTGATGATAGCTTGATTTCAGCGAAAATGCAAGATGATTGCATCCAACCCACTGTAAGCTTGTTAAACTTTTTGGCACAGAGTGGGTACAGAGTTTCCAAAGACAAGGAACAGATTGCCAAGGAAGCAGTAGTTTATTTGGGGCTTGAGAGCTTTCATGGACATGGACAGCTCAGCAAAGAACGGAAAGAAGCCATCTGCCGTCTTCCAGAGCCCCACACTGTGAGAGAGATGCAAGCTTTCCTGGGAATGGTAGGTTGGTGTCATTTGTGGATAGCAAATTTTGGGCTACTGGTAAAACCCCTGTATGATGCACTAAAAGCAGCCAAAAAGGGAATCATTATGTGGACTGAGAGCACAAGGGCTGCATTTAAACAGCTGAAACACTCTAATGTCAGCTCCAGTATTGGGATTGCCAGACTTAACTAAATCTTTTGAACTCTTTACACATGAGAGACTAAATGTTGCTTTGGGGGTACTAGTGCAGCGCCTTGGAAACCAACGGAGGGCTGTGGCCTACTTTTCCAAACAGCTAGATAATGTTAGCCAGGGGTGGCCTGGGTGTTTGAAGGCCGTGGCGGCTACTGTCATCTTGATTCAAGAGGCCCAGAAACTCACCCTTGGACAACACATTGTAGTGTATGTACCCCATGCCGTAGCAGCTGTACTCAAACAAAAAGGAGGACATTGGCTGCCCGGCAATCAGATGCTTAAATATCAATCACTGTTGTTGGAACAGGATGATGTTACCCTGAAAACAACTTCTGTTGTTAACCCTGACATGTTTCTGTCCTCCACCTTAATTGATGATGTGCCTGAGCATGACTGTTTGCAGACAATCGAGGAGGTCTATTCCAGCAGACCAGACCTGAAGGACGTGCCCCTAGAAAATCCAGATTGGGAGCTATTTACAGATGGGAGCAGCTTCATGACAAATGGTAAGCAAATGACAGGTTATGCAGTAACAATCCAGGACAAGGTGATTGAGGCGAAGGCCCTGCCAGCAGATGTGTCATCCCAGAAAGCTGAACTGGTTGTACTGACAAGGGCCCTGGACCTGAGCAAAGGAAAGAAGGCAAATATATGGACTGACTCTAAATATGCATTTAGTGTTGTCCACACCCATGGAGCCATCTGGAAGGAGAGAGGACTGTTGAACGCTCAAGGTAACCAGATCAAACATGCTGAACAAATCCTCGCCCTCTTGGAGAGCATCAGAAAACCTACAGAAGTAGCTATCATGCATTGTAGGGGTCACCAAAAAGGGAAAACCATTCCAGAATTGGGAAATCGCTTTGCTGATGAAACAGCAAGAGGAATTGCAGAAAAAGGTATTCTCGCAGTGATACCACAAAAAGAGATTGATTTGTCAGGGTTCACCCCAAAGTATGATCAAGCAGACCACAAGTTAATTAAGTTCCTTAAGGCTGAGATCACAGAAAATGGATGGGCTGTTACACCAGCGAACCAGGTTGTAGTCCCACCCCTGATCCTCCGGGAGCTAGCTCAAAGACAACATGAAAGCACACATTTTGGGGTTGAAAATCTTTTGAAACATCTAAAAAAGATTAGTAATAGGAAAGGGAATGACTGATATTGTACAATCAGTAGTAAGGAAATGTGAAATCTGCTGTAAAAACAATCCTGATACGAAGAAAAGAGTTGTGTTAGGAGTAACAAAGGCAGGGGATCTTCCTGGAGATTACTGGCAAATAGATTTTGCTGAGTTACCATGCAAAGAGGGATACAGGTACATATTGGTATTAGTTGACACTTTCAGCGGATGGCCTGAAGTTTACCTCTGTCACACTAACATAGCCAAGGAGGTGGTGAAAGCTTTGCTCAATCATATAATTCCAAGGTTTGGGGTTCCTCTGGGGTTATTGTCAGATAGGGGACCACATTTTTTGCAACAGTGATTAAGGAAGTTAGTTGGATTTTGAGAATTACTTGGGATCTGCATACACCTTACAGACCCCAAGCAAGTGGTAAAGTATGAATGGAACCCTTAAAGCACAAATTAGCAGAATTTGTCAAGAGACATCCATGACATGGGTTCTGGCGTTGCCTATAGCTTTACTGAGGATCTGCATACAACTGAGGCGGAGGGATAGCATCAGTCCCTATGAAATATTGTATGGCAGGCCATATCAAATTCCACATGTTCCAGGTGAAATTCACATGAGGGGAAAACTTTATTTACAGAGATATCTAATGGCTTTAGGTTCCACTTTGCAGAAGCTCCAGAATTACACTGTGTTATCCAGACCCATAGGACTGGACACACCTGCACATCCCTTCCAGCCTGGAGACTGGGTCTATGTTAAGTGGTGGAACAATGATCCTTTACAGGCCAAGTGGAGAGGACCATTCCAAGTCCTGCTGACTGCCCTCACCACAGTCAAAGTCACTGGCAAAGGACCCTGGGTTCACTACTCCAGAGTTAAGAAGGCTTCTGCTCCTGAAACAACTGAGAAAACAGAGGCTAATACAAATGAGGATGATGAGGTTTAAATTATTTTTTTCCTGTGCTTGTTATCTACACAGTTGGTAACCATGACTCAGGTTTGGAACCAAAATTTCCATATGATTCCAGCCCAAAGCGTATCCAAAGCTCTTCATAAGAAAAACTGTTGGATTTGTATTCAAATGCCAACAATTGAGATGTAGATCAAAGTGGAAGGATCAGCAAGGATTTGTCTACAATTTGAGAACAAACTCAGATCTTATATCAGATAGCATTCAGAAATAACACACTGAACTTTGATTATATCTTCCACACCCTCACTTCATGGTTACCAAACTGGCCCTGGATTAAAGAACTGTTCATAGTAGTTATAATCATAATTCTTGTTTGAATGATAGCCAGCTGTGTAAAATGTTACTGTTGTTAGATATATACTGTTGTTAGATACATACTATTAGTAGATATTTAGAATAGACACTCGACAAGGTAGAGGCCTTGTCAAGCCTCTAAAGGGGGCTAATAATGCCTTAGGATTTTAGCTTTTATATTTTTCATATATTTGTAATCCTGCAATTCTTTAGTGTATAACTCTAAACTCCATATAGAGTGTTAGCTACCGTTCTCCCATTTTGGTCAGACAAAACAATTCCTCTCTAGGCCTGGGAATCAAGGACACCTTGCTGTCTCAGGCCCCGAGAAATGTAAACAAAAGTGAGTTCGGGGGAGCAAACTTGGGGTGAATGACTTCATTACCTGAAGCTGTAATTGGAAGATTAACCCCCGATATGCAAATGAACCAAACTTATAAAAGTATGAAAACCTGTGACCCGTCGTCCATTGTCTCAGGGGGTCTGATGCTGGTCAAGCACCAGTATGCCACGACCTTCCTAGAGAGAGTGTCCTGCAGAGAACAACTCTTCTAGGGGCGAGGGCAAGCCTCCCTGGACAGGGAGTGATCTCAGCAAGTGTAGCGATTTCTCAGCTACTTAGTGATTCCAGCTCTTGTGATTCAGCTCTTTGTGAGATCACCCAAGGCAAACTCGGGGACAGAGAGACGGGAGGCCTGTACGGCAGTTCCACAGAGGTAGCTTTAATTGTCCAGCAGTCCCTGTGAAGGGGAGGCTAGGGACAGATGCTCCCTAACTTCAGGGCAGACTCAGGGCCTTTTTATGGGAAAGGCAGGGGGTGGGTTAGAAACCAATTAGCCAACTGGGTACAAGGTATTACCATAAGGAAGCAAGGCATGCTGGGGTGGTTCCCTGATCGCCGTAACCTAGAAGTAAGTTGCTTATCTTCTGGAGAGAGTCCTTTTGCCCTCAGGCCTCTCTTCTCCAAGGGAGCACAGAGGGCTCTTGTGCCAAGAGTTCACAGCCCTCCACAGTCCATTTCTGGGTGTAGCCCCTGGGGGGGCTTCATCTGCCCTAAATGTACCTGAAGGCCCTTCAATAAATATAACTGCTTTTTATTCTCTTAATTTTGTCTGGCCTCTGTTTTTAGGTAGTCCGATAAGGCATCAAAAGGACCTTATCTAGTTCTCTTGACTATAAGAATGGCAGTGAAAGTGAAAGGACACTTAACTCCTGGATTCATTGCACCTGAAGAGATTAACTCTTTTAGTGCTGTTTCTTCCAGAACAGATGAAGCCTGCTGACATCAATCCTCTCCCAAGTCAAAGGAAAAAGAAAAGTGATGGCATGTAAAGAAACACCATAGAGACACTAAAGTCAGTAAGAAAGAAGAGCTGAAACCCTGAGAGAGAGGAGAATGAGGAGATGCTTCAATCCTAGAAGCTGAAATTCTATTGTAAAGCTATAGTGATGGACTATAGTGCATCAAAATACTCGTTGTAATTTCCTGGAAGCATGAGGGGGTAGAGCGTTCAAACTGTAATCATGAGCACAAGTACCTGTGCTAAAATAAGTTAATGTTGAAGTAGCTGTGATTTGATGAAAAACTTGAACAGAGATCTCAGAAAAGAAGATCTCTGTTCTTTGAGATAAAATGCTCCCAGAAATAGTGTTCTTACCTTTCTCAAGCACTTTGATAAGTGAAGAAAACCTTTTGCTTCTGAACAGCTCATCCTTAAAATAATACCCCATTAGCTAAGATTGAACCCTCGGAAGCAGTTGTGGGGAAAGCTGTAAGTCGAGGGAAAAGACTTTCACATGCAAGCAGAGAACCATCCCAGGTGGCTGTCTTGCTGTGACACTAAAGCCACGAGAAACTGTTTTCTTGTGAGAATGTCTCCATAGCATGAGCAAGAGAGACTCCTCTCCCTTAGTAAACTGAAAAGATTATTATAAAAGTAGTAAACTAACTAAAAATCTCAAGAGTTGTTTTGTTTACATTGCCAGTAAGAGAAAAGAAAAAAGTAAAGAGAAAAGAAGTATTCTAAAAGTTTAATCTTTTTTTCCCTTCTTTTAAGTCTGTTAATAAACTTCTTTATATTCTTTTAAGTTTTGTGCCTGCTTTGCCTTCTCCTGATTCTTATCTCACAGAAAGTAAAAAAATAAATAATAAATATTTTTAACTAAACCACTACAACAATTTTTCCAGCATTACAGCCTGCCTCCCTATGCCCAATTCAGCAGGGGAACCTATTCCTGGGGGAATTATCCCTATACATCTGTCAGTGGTGATTCAATATGATAATCTGACTAATGTGATAGCAAAGGCAAATACCTATGGAGAGGCAGTTGGGAAGCTGAGCAGAAAGTACCGCAGGTATGGATATCTTGACCTTAGTAGGCCAGAAGCCATGGGAGCGGCAGACATGTCTTTGAAGGATTGAGTAAAATGAACGTCATCTATTACATTGTGCCCTGCTTTAGAGAAATCCTGCAAGACGATAGTTAATTCATGTTGCTAGGAAACATGAATGTTGCATTCTTTACTAAGGTAATGGAAAGTTTTGTTGAAAGGCTATAAGGATATATAAGCCATGCTGTAGAAACAATAAAATTGGACTTATGCTTGCATCAAGCTGTGTCCCATCTCTCAATCACCGCAAATGGTGCTTCCGTGCAAGGATGCCAAGATCCGCCTAATCTGAGCGGCTGACGGTGAGCCCCACAGAACTTAAGTGCTGCTGAGAGGAAGCAGGAGCCGGCCGGCAAAGATTCCCTCCAGGATAAGGAGGTGAGCTGAGGGGAACATGGGTAACGGAATGTCTGCCCAAGAAAGAGACGTATTTGAACTCATGACTAAATTACTAGAAAAGCATGGCAAACTCCTGTCTTTGCATGACCTAAAAGTCATGCTGAAATGGACAGCAGCCAAGCTGCCCAGAGTTACCCCGGCTACAATTTTTACTAAAGAACACTGGGATGAAGTGGGAATCAAGTTATGGAATTGTGCAACAAAAGGGGATAAGGAAGTTGCAAATATGCTCCCCTCCTGGAGAGTCATTTATGAGACTATGACAGCTCAGGAGAAATCCCATGCCGAAGTTAAAGAGAATACATCTTGCTCTCCCTCTGCGGAGGATCCGGGAAGCTTAATACAATCCGAGGGTGATGCATCCCCTCCTGTACAGTCCTTGACCCCCCCTCCTGTGGGAAAGCCAAAGGGGGGTCCCTTGTGATCTGTAAGGGCATTCGCCACGGGGTACTGCCCCGACGATAGCAAGGAGGAGCAAGAAGATCCCTTTGACCCCAGATCTATTGACCCTGAGAGGGAACCAGACCTTTATCCCCCTGATCCCCATGACAACTGGGCTTGTTTGAAATGGGAGGCGCTGAAAGAGGGGGAACTGGACATTGCGGAGAAAATTGTAGCACTTGTCCTTTATCAGGGAAAAAACCAATGGAACCCGCAATGAGAGCCGATGTCTTTTCTGGTAATTAAAGAGCTTTGTCCGACCAGGACAGAGCATGGTTTAAGCTCTCCATATTTCGTGAGTTTGCTGTCTTCTGTGTTTAATGCTTTTGTTATGACCCCACATGATTTAAAATCGCTTGCTCAGCTTTTGCTAACCCCCACGCAATATGCTCTGTGGGAAACTGAGTGGCGGAAAGGATTACAAGCCATCCTTGTCACCTATGTGGGTCATAATAATCAGGCTTTAGCAACCCTTACGCTTAATCAACTTATGGGGACAGGGCCTCATACGGATCCTGCAGCCCAAGCCCAGGACTGCCCTAGAGAGGCCCTTGAAGCAGCCCGTGAAGCAGCACGCTTAGCCCTTCTTAAAGTCCCTGATACACAGAAGCTGCAAAAGTGTTTACAACTACTGTGCAAGAATCTCGCGAACCTTACATGCAGTTTATTGATCGCCTTAAGCAAGCACTTGAGCGCCAGGTTGAACACCCCAAAGCTCATGAAATTTTGCTTTTAAAACTTGCTGTTGAGAATGCGAACGAAGAAATGTCTTAAGTCATTGCCTAATCAAAATCCGACCTTAGTTGAGATGCTTGAAGTGTGCAATCACATTGGCACAGTAGAGCATAAATATGAGGCAATGGCTGCTGCTTTTGCAGCCCTTGAAGGCCCCTCCGGGGCTCTGGCAGTTTGCTTTGGCTGTGGCAAACCTGGCCACTTGAAAAAATACTGCTTTGCTCTGAAAGGGACTAAACCTAAAAACCCTGCCATGTGTCCCCGTTGCCGTAAAGGTCGTCACTGATCTAATCAATGTCATTCTAAGTACAATTTTGAAGGTCGCCCGATCCAGGGAAACCGGACCCGGAGCACGGGACTGCACCGCGTGCACAGACACAAATGCCTCAGCCACCGCAGACACCCCAAGGAGGACCGCCTCAAGTCTTTGCCCAGCAACTGCAGGCAGCGCCGGATTGGACCTGGCTACCTCAGTCACAGTAATGTTCTTAGACTCTTCTCTTCATTTACTCCCTACAGGAATTTTTGGGCCCCCAGGACCCCAGAGAAGTACCTTGCTGTTAGGGAGATCCTCAACCACCCTTTCAGGACTTTTTGTTCTTCCCGGGGTTATTTACTCAGACTTTGTAGGAGAAATCAAAATCATGGCTTGGACCCCTTTCCCACCTTGTACAGTTCCTAAAGGAACCTGCATCGTGCAGCTGATTCTTTTCCCACACGAATCGCACCCCCCTGTAAAGGAACACAAAGAAAGACTGGGAGGATTTGGTTCCACGGGAACCCCACAAATTTTATGGGTACAGGCCCTTTCGGGCAGACGCCCTACTTGTAAATATACCCTGTCGCTACGAGGACACCAAGTGATGCTCACCGGTATTTTAGATACAGGGGCTGATGTGACTGTCATTTCTCAAGCCAAGTGGCCTCCTGCTTGGGCCCTCACAGAAGTACCCCAAGCCCCCACTGGGACTGGGGGAAGTAGTCGCAGTTATCAAAGTTGCTATCTAATTCAAGTGATGGGACCAGAGGGCCACACAGCTTCTATTAAACCATTTGTTCTACCTGTACCCATGGTGTTATGGGGATGCAATTTACTTTCCCAATGGGGTCTAAAAATTGGGTCTGATTTTTGATGGGGACCATTGTGGTGAAATTAACCTGGAAAACAGAGAATCCTATTTGGGTGGATCAGTGGTCCCTGTCACAAACCAAATTGCACGCACTTACTGACCTTGTACAAGAACAGCTTCAAAAGGGGCACATTGTCCCCTCCACCACTCCTTGGAACTCGCCTGTGTTTTTTATTCAAAAACAAACTGGCAAGTGGCATTTGCTCCATGACCTTCGCAAAATTAATGCTGTTATAGAGGACATGGGAGCCCTTCAACCTGGTCTCCCATCTCCTACCATGATCCCTCGAATTTGGCATTTGACAGTCATTGATTTGAAAGATTGCTTTTTTACCATTCCTTTGCATCCTGTTGATGCTCCTAAATTTGCTTTTTCTGTCCGAAGCACTAACATGCAAGAACCCTTGCAAAGATATCATTGGGTTGTCCTACCACAGGGAATGAAGAATAGCCCTACTATTTGTCAGTGCTTTGTTGCAAGGGTCCTCAGTCCCATCTGCCAGAAAATGCCTGATGTTCTCCTGTATCATTACATGGATGACATTCTCATAGCGGCGGAGAAACAAGAGGTTATGGAGGAAGCCCTAGCCCTTGTCATTGCTGCTGTACCGAAAAAATCCAGTGCCAGCCCCCTTGGAAATACCTTGGCTGGCGTATCAGGACCCAGACTATTGCCCCTCAACCTTTACAAATTCAATCAGACATTTGCACCTTATATGATGCCCAAAAACTTTTGGGAACTATTAATTGGGTTCGTCCTTTGTTAGGAATTTCCAATGTGGATTTGAGCCCTTTGTTTGCTTTGCTAAAAGGAGAATCAAATCTTTTGTCGCCTCGGCAGCTTACACCTGAGGCTTCCCAAGCACTGCAACAAGTAGCTCATGCTATTTCAAACCGCCAAGCGGCCCGATGGGCCCCTGAGTTACCTTTTTGTTTAATAATTCTTAACCCAGTTAAGCAACCCCATGCCTTGATTTATCAGTGGGATCCTAATGCATCAGACCCTTTGCTGATTATAGAATGGATTTTTTTGTCACACCATATGTCTAAGACCATAAGCACTCAACATGAAATGATTGCTTTGCTCATTGTAAAAGCTTGACAAAAATTAACCATACTTGCAGGTGTGGATTTTTGTTTGATCTGTTTACCTATTACTTCTGTTTATTTGCAGTGGTTGTTGCAGCAGTCCAAAATGTTTCAAATGGCCCTGGCTGATTTTTCTGGACAACTTTCTTCACGTCTCCCAAAGCACAAGCTGGTGGCAGCCAGTTTTAATCTCCTAACGTGACCCAAAAGAAGCAAAATTCCCTTGCAGGCTTTAACTGTCTTTACAGATGGATCCCACCGCACGCACAAGTCGGTGATACTTTGGTGGGATGCAAAATCTGACCGGTGAGATTCAGATGTTGCCACCGTTTCAGGTTCTCCTCAACTTGTTGAATTGGCAGCTGTCGTGCAAGCCTTTCAGCGATGGCCTATCCCTTTTAACTTAATTACAGATTCTGCTTATGTTGCAGGGATCGTTGAGAGAGCTGAAGCTGCCATACTGAAGGAAGTGTCTAATGCGGAATTGTTTCAATGGTTACAATGACTTGTTTTCCTTTTAGATTCTAGGCAACAGCCTTATTTTGTAATGCATGTTCACTCACACTACTTTGCCCGGTTTTATCACAGAAGGAAATCGCCAGGCAGACTTACATAGTTTACCTGTCCAAGTATTGCCTGACCGATTTGCCCAAGCAAAACTTAGCCATTCTTTTTTTCATCAGAATGCTGTTGCGCTGGCACGTGCTTTTGATTTGACTAATCGCCAAGCCTCTAGCATTGTTGCTGTATGCCCTGACTGCCAGAGGCACTCCTTTCCCTCCTTTGCGGGAGGTGTTAACCCTAGAGGACTCCAAAGCCTTCAATTATGGCAAATGGATGTCACTCATTTTTCAGAATTTGGTTGACTTAAATATATCCACTCCTCCATAGACACCTTTTCAGGGGCTTTATTTGCATCCTGTCATACAGGAGAAGCGGTAAAAGACGTTCGCCGCCGCTTTGCGAGTGCTTTTGCAGTACTAGGCATTCCCTTGCAAGTCAAAACTGACAATGGCCCAGCATATACTTCCCAGAGTGTTGCAAATTTTCTTGCCCTATGGGAAGTAACGCATGTCACTGGGATTCTCTATTCTCTGACGGGCCAATCTATAATTGAAAGAGCCCATGCTTCACTTAAGCGTCTTTTGCTACAACAGAAAGGGGGAATGGGGAATGTCACCCCAGCTGAGTGATTACAGAAAGTGTTGTATGTTTTCAATTTTTTAAATTGCTCATTAATGGATCCTAACCCTCCAATTGTAAGGCATTTTAGCAATAATTCTCAACTAGAAATCAAACAAAAGGCCCCAGTTCTCATTAGAGATCCAGAATCAGGTAAGGTTCTGGGACCATACCCCCTTGTCACGTGGGGAAGAGGTTATGCTTGTGTCTTCACAGAAAATAGTCCGAGGTGGATCCCAGCAAAGAACGTGAGACCATTCCGACAATCTGTGAACGTCTCTCCGATATCGGACCCTGACCACCCTCGCTCTGGCACTTCATCCCCGGTTTTGCTTTCTTAGACCTTCAAGCCCTCCTCCACCGAGACCTCACAGCCACCCGAACCAACTTCTACCTGACCCAAGAGGGTTTGTGGACCTCACATCACTCCATGAACAGCAAGGTCGAATTGATCCACAGGTAGTGGAATCCTTAATTGCAGAGCAAGTCTCCCTTCACGAGCGGCAGCAGGAACAGCTCGACAAGAGACTTGATTTTGAACGTAATCCAATCCCTTGCTTTATTTGTGCAGACTATTCTCACTCGGTGTGGACCTTCTGCTTGTGCCAACAATGCCATAGAAAGTAGTACTGTGCATCGGGTCGGCGCCGTCGTGAGTGCCCCCGGTGTGATCCTTTACGATATTCTTATGGTGATTGTACTATTTTAAAATTTTCATGTGCACAAAATTATGGCTTGCCCCCGCATTGGTATTTTTGGGAACAAAATTGGCCTCCTCAAGCTGATCCTTCTTATAGGATTCGGCCTAGACCAAGGGGATATGGCAGTGATGCCACCCCTTCCAGAAGGTAATGTCTGGCTCACGTTAGCCCAAGTCTTAAATGAATCAACATTGTGCATCTCTATGTTTACCCCCAGCAACCCTTTTCAGACCTGTTTAGTAGCTATGCCTTTAGAAGAAAATGAGTGGGATAACTTGTTCAATTTAACAGTCCAAAGAAATTGTACCGCCCCAGGCTGTTGTGAGCCAATATGGCGGTGCAAAACAAGTTACCATAAACATAGCGGCCTACCGGCCGGATGGTTTTTTGACAATACCAGTGGTCAAGGGATGGGAAAAATTCACTAGTTTCCCGCTCTTCCCCTACAGCCTCAAGAACTAGATATTTTAGGCTCCACACAGTCCTTTTTGTGTTTTTTCCTAAATTATACCCATGGGTTCAATATCAATGAAACTGGCATTGATGTTTCCGATACAGGTATTTACAGTAATACCTGCGCTTGGTGCAATCACGCTGCACCGCAGCAGGTCACCCCAGGAACAGATGCTATAGGGTTATTAGAGAACATATTTTTAATATGCGGAAACTAAGCCTGGAAAGGGATACCGGGGAAGGCAGTAGGAGGCCCTTGCACTTTTGGGCAATTAACCATGCTTCACCCTTCACAGGTGAATTTGACATCTTTGAAAAACCAAATACTAACAAAACGTAGCACACGTGTATGCTCCAGATTGTAAGGATGCTGTAGAGTCACGGAGCACAGGAACATGAATTATTGCTTCAATTATCTCCTCTATTGGAACGGCACATGCCTTAGCCACTTTAAACAAGCTTGGCTGTTGGCTAACAAAACAAACTAATGCTACTAGCTCTGCTTTATCAGGCTTATTGATGGATGTTGATAGTGTAAGACATGCAACGCTGCAGAATAGAGCTGCAATTGATTTTTTGCTTTTAGTGCATGGACATGGTTGTGAAGAGTTTGAAGGCCTATGCTGCATGAATTTGTCTGATCATTCTCAGTCTATTCATGCCAGCATTCAAGCCCTCCAAAGCAGTGTCACTAAACTGAAAGTTGTTAGCCATGGAGATTGGTTTGAGCAAGTGTTTGGAGGGTGGGGGCTTACTGGCTGACTTAGAAGTTTGTTAAAAATAGGAATTTATGTTTTTGGTATGTTGCTGCTTTTAATGATTTGCTTGCCTTGTTTTTTGCAGTGTGTTCAAAAATTGTTAGACAAGTCTATGAAAAGAATTTTAATACTCCAACAGAAAGGGGGAGATATGGCGAGTGTAGCAGGTTGAATTTGATAACCAGGTGGAAACACCAATTTAGTGTAGTGGTTTTGGTTTGAAATATGGATTACTTACTGATTTCTTTTGTGTGAGATAAACATTAGGAGAAAACAAAGCAGGCACAAAACTTACAGAATATAAAGAAGTTTATTAACAGACTTAAAAGAAAAAGGGAAAAAAGGGAAAAACAGGGAAAAAAAAAAAGTGCTGTGGTGTGAAACATCTCTTCCATGAAAATTCACAGTTTCATTACACTGCAAGACATGGACCATTACATGGGGTTATTAATCTTTTTAAGGATGAGTTATTTTGGCCTGAACACAAAGGTTTTTTCGCCACCAGTCTCTTAAAAGCCTCTTTCTCTCTGCTTTTAAATAGCCTGGCATAGGCACTTTCACAACCTTTACGAGCCATACGTGAATTGCCTATCCCCCCATGTATTTTAAATGGATTAAAGAGACAGTTTGTGATATTACAGTTCTTTACCACGGCATGCAAGGAGGTTTTTCAAGCTACGCACGAGAAGGGCAGCACCGCCCTCTCTTCTCCTCTGAAGCCATCTTTAGCTCCGTCCCACGTGACTCACTTTCTCTTTCTCTCTTTGCCTCTGAAGTTGCTATGTTACTGGTCAGGCTCCACGGTGGAGAAAGCCTCTCTCCCCCTGCGCTGCTGGCTGCACGGTGTCTTCTTCAGTTTGGCGCGAAGTGTGCTGTCTGCAGGCTCCGCCAGCTCCCCCTGGCACCGTGTGGAACAGAGAAGGATCCACCAGTCCCAGGAAACCGCGTTGGACGGCCTCATAGTTCCCCCTCCCAGCGACCCAGGGTCCGTGCTGCAGCGTTGGGAGTGGGGGGGGGGGCAGGAGGGGCAGGGGCTCCCGGCCCAGCCTGGCCCGGCCCGGCGGGGCCCTGGGCTCTGGGCCTCCCCACTCCGTCCTGTCCTGGCACCGAGCTGGAATGGAAAAACCCCCAAATCCCACCTTTCCACGTGGTTTAAATATGTGAAATTGAGAGAAGCGTAATTGGTTTAACAGGCTGTCTGTCAATTCAGGTCAACCCACTACAGAGAGGCAGTTGGGAAGCCGAGCGGAAAGTACGACAGGTATGGATATCTTGACCTTAGTAGGCCAGAAGCCATGGGAGCAGCAGACAGGTCTTTGAAGGATTGAGTAAAATGAACGTCATTTATTACATTGTGCACTGCTTTAGAGAAACCATGCAAGACAATAGTTAATTCATGTTGCTAGGAAACAGGAATGTTGCATTCTTTACTAAGGTAATGGAAAGCTTTGTTTAAAGGCTATAAGGATATATAAGCCATGCTGTAGAAACAATAAATGAACTCTTGCTTGCATCAAGCTGTGCCCCATCTCTCAATCGCTGCAAATACCCACTATTTGGATGAGAAGGAGAGATATAGGTGGATGGTTAGCTCAAAAATTAAAAAAAAAAAAAGAAAACCAGGGCAATATTTAAAAGAGAACATATAGAAATGAGCCCTCTTTCACAGTCCCAAAGAATTAGAAAAAAAATTGAAGCTAACTCGTCATATCCAGCTTTGATTCTCTGCATCGATGGCTTTTCATATAACCTAAATGGACATCACATCATGGCCTTTGCAGTTGCTACAGAAACCGAAGTGTTAATAAGGAAGCAATTGAGCCCCAGACAAAGTACATGTATTGGGTTTGCCTGGCAAGGTTTTTGGGGGGGACAGGAATGGGCTACAGGAGTGGCTTCCGTAAAAAGCTGCTAGAAGCTTCCCCTATGTGTCACGATCCGCTAGGACAAGCGAGGGTCGTGATGGTTTGTTAACCGAATCTCAGAGTGCAAAAGAAACACAAACAGGGAAAAGTGTAAATTTCAATCAACACAGTGTATTTTATTGCGTACCAATGCAGTGTAATTGCGATAGAGAGGGAGAGAGATGTAGGGAAACAAAGGATAGAGAGAGAGAAAAAAGGGGGGTTATAGCTACCAACGGCCAGACGGAATCCTCGTGGTCCGTCTTCTTCCGTGGGGGGATCCCGTCGGGGTCTTCTCAGAGAGTCTTTTATAGTCTTTTTGAAAGCGAGGGGCAGCTGGCCAACAGGTGAGGAAATCTTTTCAAAAGCGAGGGGCAGCTAGCCAAGAGGTGGGGGAACAAGACCCATTGTCTCAAGTTAATGGCACAGAACAGGTAGCAGACAGCATGTCCCGCACTGTTCTTTATGTGGTAACAGCAGGACCGGCACAGCTCGCCGCAAACTGCACTCAGGCATGTGTACCAATTCCGGCACGTTGTGCTTGGCTAGCTTTCCACCTCGGCCAGGCCCAGGCTCAGTGTCTCGCTTTCTGTAGATGATCGTGAGACAGATGAAGGGTCTTCGGGCCGTCTCTTACACTATGTCCAGCTGGCTCCACGATTGACCTGCTGCTGGGCCAAGGCTGAGCCCATCAGTGACCAAGGTAGGGCCTCTGTAATAACATTTAAGAAGGGGGGGTGGGGGGGGAAAATCCTGCTCCAGAACAGTAGAAGCTGAAGAGAGGAATGAGAATATGTGAGAGAAACAACTGTGCAGATACCTAGGTCAGTGACGAAGGAGGGGGAGGAGGTGCTTGTGCCGGTTTGGCCAAAATCTAGCAATATATCCTCTGAGAGGAAACCAGGTTACAACCACCCTTCCCTTCCCCCCACAGGGTTCGGGGAAAAAAAATTTTCCTCGAAGGAAAGCGAATGAGATAAGAACTATTTATTTAACAAACACACAGGAAAAGGATAATAATGCTAAATAATGAAATGAAATCTCTCGCTATAGAGAGAAACCTGGGAAGATTTCAGAGTCTTTCTGTAGGTGTGGTCTCTCTCCTCCTCGGAGCTGGGTCGGCGAGGGCCCACCCCCGGGCCTCGGGGAAAAATTCTCCCGATGTGTTCTGATGTTGTTGAACAGTCCAGAAGAGAAGAAGGGAAAAACCAAAGTCCCAGGAAACAAAGTTCAGCTTTCTGTCTCACGCCGGGAAGAGAAGAGAAAAAAAAAAACCGAAAACCGCTGGCTGAAGCAAGCAAGCAGGGTGCTCCCTCCGTGCTCCTGCAGCCAGAGAACGCAGAGGAGTGAAATCTCTGTGTCCTTGGGAAACTGTTTTGAAAAGTTCGTTTGGTTTTTTTTCTTTTCTCCAGCTCAGTTTAAAGGCACAGAAAAGGCACAATATTACTTTTTGGGCATAGAGCATGATAGGGGATACACATGATAAAGTCACCCCAAGACAGTGCTCCAGGCGCCAGAGCCCATAGTGAAGACCATGGTGAGGCAGGCTGTTCCCCTGCAGCCTATGGAGGTTAGCAGTGGAGCAGATAGTAGTAGTCACCTGTAGTCCATGGAGGACCCCATGCCAGAGCAGGTGGATGCACCCAGAGGAGGTTGTCACTCTGTGCAAAGTCCACTCTGGAGCAGGCTCCTGGCACAACCTGTGGACCCATGGATAGAGAAGCCTACACTGGAACAGGTTTACTGGCAGGACATGTGACCCCATGGGGCATCCAAGCTGGAGCAGTCTGTTCCCAAATTACTACACGCTGTGGAAGGGACCCACTCTGGAGCAGTTTGGGAAGAACGGCAACCCGTGAGAGGGACCGCATGCTGGAGAAGGGGAAGAGTGTGAGGAGTCCTCCTGATGAAGAGGAAGGAATGGCAGAGACAACGTGTGATGAACTGACCACAACCCCCATTCCACATCCCCTGTGCCGCTCAGGGAGAGGGGGTCGAGAATTCAGGAGTAAAATTAAGGAGGGGGGAGAAGGGGGATTTAGATTTGGTCTTATTTCTCATTATCCTACTCTTTAATTAGCAATAAATTAAATTAATTTCCCTGAGTCAAGTCCAGAATTCCCATACGTTGCCTAAGCTAGCTCTCAATTGCTGTCAGAAAAACTGCCTGCATGCAAGCTATGTACACATGGGGAAAATCCAGTGATACCCTGATACCCGCCATTGTAAATTATGTAGTATTGTCGCTAAATGAAGGAGGCCCTTACATTTTGATTCCAGTTGGTCCTCGACAACACCTGGTGAAATTTATAATAGATATGTGAGCACAAATTTCAGTACTAACACAACAGGATGTTGAGAAGCTGGGTGTACAACCCAGATGGCAAAGAGTTAGTCACCAGGGTAAATGGAGCAAGTGTTATTCGCCAAACATTGAAAGTAAATTTATGGCTCCCGAGCACAAAGCATGTTGTCTACTTGCTTTGCAGTTAAAGAATACAATGAAAACATTTTAGGGTTTGATGTTTTGACCATACAAAACTGGTGCTTGCCACACAGCAGCGTGCAGTTCCTTGCTTCTAGTACCAACCCCAATAGAAATTGGGAGGCTATTGTGTATGTACTCCATGCAGCCCCTGCACTCCCTGATTTGAGAATTACCAATGTACCACAGTATCCAATTGCTGCTGCAGCAGGAAATGGATTTTCTGATGCAATAACAGACTTGGGAAAATGGCACATCATTTCCAGAACCCACTCCCCATACAATTCACCCGTCTGGCCAGTCCCAAAGCCAGATGGGAGATGGCTCCTGACAATTGATTATCAGCACCTATATGCCGACACAGCTGTGCTAACAGCTACAGTACCCAATATTGCAACTTTAACAGCAACGCTACAAGCAGCCATACATCCATGGATGGTGGTGCTAACTGTCAGGGATATGTTCTTTATGCTCCCCTTACAGGAGGAGGATAAAGATAAATTTGCTTTTATTTGGGAAGATATACAATACACCTTTAACAGACTCCCACAGAGGTATAAACATTCACCCACAGTTGCTCATGCTATGCTTGCTGAATTTTTATAGACAGCCACTTCCTCAGAAAGTGAAACTGTACCAATATATAGATGATAGTCTACTTGGAGGGACCTCCCCTGAAAAACTGGAAGAAGAGGGAGCAGCACTGTGGCAGGCACTATATAAAGCAGAAGTTGAGGTTCCACTTGAAAAATATCAGGGACCAAGTAAAAAAATAAAATTTTTAGGTATTTGGTAGGTTGCAGGTAGTGCAGCAATTATGTCAGACACTTTAAATAAAATAGTAGTCATAGCACCCCAAATTAGGAAAGAATTACAACAGCTTATGGGTGTTTTAGGGTACTGAAGGAAATGTACCTGGATTTTCTATCATTGTTTGCCCACTTGTATTGGTTTTGCACGGCCTGGTTTTTGGTAGACGGGGAGGCCACAGAGGTGGCTTCTGTGAGAAGCTGCTAGAAGCTTCCACCATGTCCGGCGGAGCCAATCCCTGATGGCTCTGAAGATGAACATGCCGCTGGCCAAGGCTGGGCCAATTAGAGAGGTTGGTAACACCTCTGTGATAACATATTTAAGAAGAAAATCAAAACAAAGTGGTGCACTGTTAATTCCAGCTAGAGAAGAGAAGGAGGTGAGAACATATGAGGGAAACAACATGGAGACACCAAGGTCAGTGAAGAAGGACAGGGAGGAGGTGCCCCAGGTGCCGGAGCCAAGATTCCTCTGCAGGCTGTGGTGATGACCAGGGTGAAGCAGGCTGTCCCCCTGCAGCCCATGGGGATCCACGGGGGATGCAGAGATCCACCCACAGCCCATGGGGGAGGTGCTCACACAGGAGTGGGTGTATGCCTGGAGGAGGCTGTGATCCAGTGGGAGAGCCGGTGGAGAGAGAGGGCCCTTGCTTCCAGGCTGGAGTAGCCTGTCCTTGGAGTACTGCACCCTGTGGAAGAGTGACCAGTTTTCGGAGGACTGATGCTCGTGAGATTGGAGACACATCGGAGAGGTTCACGGAGAACTGTCTCCTGTGGGAAGGGGCCCCATGGTCTCACAGGGGAACAACTCCTCTCCCAGAGCAGCGGAAGAAAATCTCAGGCGATGAACTGACCAAAACCTCCATGCCCTGTGTCCCTGCACTGTCAGTGGGAAGGAGGGAGGGGTTGGGGGAAGAAAAGGTGTTTTTAAGGGCTTATTTTACTTCTCATTATCCTCCTCTGACTTAGTAATAAAATTAATTTTGTACTTCTAAGTTGAGCCTGTTTTGCCATTAGAGTGTTTTCTCCCAATCCTTATCTCAACTCAATTTACCCTTTGTTAATTTTTTCCTCTTCTCTGCTCAGCTGTGGCAGGGGAGGGTGAGTGAGCAACTTTCATGGGTGCCTGGTGTTTGGCCAGTGTCAAACCACGACATCCATGCTCTGTCAGTGAGCACAAAAAGCTGGGACGGAGCATGGCCAGGGCAGCTGACCTGAACCGGCCAAAGGGATTTTCCATACTATAGAACATCATGCTCAGTATATAAACTGGGAGGAGTTGGCCAGGAGGGGCCAATTGCTGCTTGTGAATAAAACTCAAGAAAAACAGTGATGCACAATTCATCTGCCTCTTTTCCTTATCTCCTTTTTCATTGCTATTATTATGAGTAGTATTTTTATATTTTACTTTATTTCAATTGTTAAACTGTTCTTATCTCAACCCACAGGTTTGACCTTTTTCCAATTCTGTTCCCCATCCCACAAGTGATGCACAATATAATTGCTCACCACCCAGCTGACTGATGACCAGCCCATGTGGTGGTGCATTCCCCCCACCTTTCCAGGACACACTGCATTCTGAGAAATGCTTGTTAGGCCTTGGCCTTGAAAAACAGCACCTGGGCTCAGCTCCTCTTGAGCTTATCAGAAACACTGTCTGCTCCCAGGAACTTGTGCTGCCTAAGAGCATTGTTATCCTTATGAACAGCCTTGGAAATTATTTTTCTTGCCTGAATGGCATAACATTCCTGTTCTCACACTTTCAAAGAAAGTGCTGACCCAAACTGTGGCCAGGATGAAACATTGTCATGACTAAAGCCCACTCTCTTGTGACCCTATAAACAGCAGTCCAAAATGAGACCCTTTGAGCTCTCCTGGACTGCAGTGGGCTGCGACCAGCAATCTTCCTCTGAGTGGGGCCTCTCAGAGCCAGCAAACCCTCAGGTTTGCTATGCCTGGAGGATCACTGAACCACGCGGAGTCCTTGGCTGATACCCTCACTCCTTGAGGCCCGACCCTTCGCCTGTCGGTAGATGCAAAGGCATCCGAAGTGAGTATTTCATTGACCTCTGAGGGGAGTTTTCCACAGGTACCTTGCTTGCACTGTCTGGGTGCATAAACATGTGCATATGCTATAATAAATCTGGGAGAAATACTGCTTTCTTAGACGTTTAAGTACCTTAGATATCTCAGTAAGTTAGGCCTGTAATTAAGTTATAAGATAAGTTAAATGCTGCTAAGTGTTGTTCTTTTGTTAAGTTACTTCGAACTCATAAGTTAGGTTAAGTGCTGTTAAGTGTTATTCATTTGTTAAATTGTTAAGGTTAAGCTATAACTTAAGCTTAAGTTGTAAGTTAAGTAAGGTATAAGTTAAGTGTTGTTTCTTTGTTGAATTTTTAGGCTTAAGGTATAAGGTAAAGTACTGTTAAGTTTGAGTGCTGTTAAGCTTTTAGGCTGCATTCCTCTTTATCCTTGTTCTCACTATCCTTTTGTCACACACACTCCCACCCACCCACCCACCCACACCTACACACCCACACACCCACACACCCCTAGATAGTTCTCAGTTAATTTCTATTTTCGTTGCCTGGATTTTATTTGGGTTTGTTGTTTCTTGTTTTTCCTTGGTGTGCCTTATCTGTCCTGTAAGTCGTAGAGTAATTCTTGCCAATGAACTTTGTCATGCTGTCGCTTAATATTAAATCTGGTTTTTGCTCATACCCTTGTGTGTTTGGAGGAGCGATCCCCCACGCACCCAGAACCGAATAAAGCAAATACCCACTTCTTAGACTCTGTCTCTAAAGTGTTTCTTGGCCCGGTTTGGGGTGATTCAACTGGCACCCCAGATGGGACCCTAACTCTGCTCGGCTGCTGGATCCAGGGGTAAGCAGACCTCCCAGCCGTGGCCCTGAATTTTCAGGGGGAGCTCAGCTGTCCTCTGGCTCATGGTGGGGGTAGAGAAGGACCATCTGCACCAAATTAAGGTATTTGCTATTTTTTTGTTAAGTACAAATTCCCGTGGGTCCGAGGTTCGAGTCCCTGAGGGTGGGTTGAAAGTCCCGAGGAGACTGGGTCTCCCAAAATTAGTCCTGGGCAAAAGGAAAGGTACCTTTAAGGGGTTGGAGGCCCCAGGGGTTGGACCCCACTGTTGTACCGTGTTGCTATTTTTTTTACTGTGTTATTATGGGTTTTTATTGTGGAATGAGTGAGAGAATGAGTGAATGAGTATAAATCATATAAACTGTTGGTTTGGAGTTCAGCCTTGTTATCTGGAGGGAGGCGGATTGTATTATTGGAAGGGAAAGATTTTAGCTATTGAATTGAAAACATCCGGACCCCCAACGCCTTTCTAATAAAGCTCCATCTGATTTCCCTTTTGAAATCCCGTGTTTAGTGTGTGAAAACAGTTGTGAAGCTTGTATTTGTGTGCATGTCTTAATTGTGAGAGAAAGTGGTATTGTAATTCTACTAGAAGGAGTGGGTGGTGTCCAAGCTGCCAGAGGAGAGAGCTTGGTATCAGACTAGAAAGAGCAAGAATAAAGAACTTGGCAGAAAATGAAGGTGTAGATAATGTTAGAGTGAGGGGAGAGTGGCAGAGAATAGTGAGAAATTTGAGAGGAACTGGTTAGAAAAGTACAGCAAGTGTATATAAGAAGGGATGAAAAAAAGGCAAAAGCAAAGGCAAAGATGATGGCAGAGGTTGTAAGAATTGTGGAAATTGTGGTTAATAGATTTGGGTGTTTAGTTCCCTTTTCTGCTTGGTGTTTTGTGTGGAGCTGTAAGGCTCCTGTTATGTGGTGCTTGTGCGGAGCTGAAAGGCTCCTGTTTGGAGAGGACCCACGCCCCTGTGCCTTTTGTGTTTTGTTGTGAAAAGCCAAAATGGGCAGGTTTCAGTCCTGAGGCCAATCCGGAGCTCCTATCATGTGGGGAACCCCCCCATCAGTCTGTAGTTTATTGTAGAGAACTAGGATTGGCAGATTCTAATCCTGAAGCCAATTCTGCAGCTGCTGCCTTGTGGAGATGGTGTTGTCCCTATGCAGGCCTAGGTATTTGTCATGCAGCCTCGTCTTTGGGGGCTATAGAGAAACTTCAGGGGAAAATGCCTGTCCTGAGTGGCCAGTGAAGAAAAAAAAATTGAAATAAGGAGCAATTGGTTACTAAAAGATGATTGATTACTAAAAATGTGATTGGTTATCAAAAAAAAGGGGGGGTTTAGGCAGTAGCATTGCTTGCTGCCCAACTTGATCTTGTCCAAAAGGAAAATCACTAGAACAAAAGGAGCAAACTGATAGGGCGAACTGCTCCAAGGCGAAAAGCAGAAGCCTACTAAAACCCTGAAAAAAAAGAAAAAGCAATTCAAATGCCTGATTCACAGACTGCAACTCTAGCAAAACTTTTAAAAGCAGTCTCACTCCCTCCGCTGAAAAATCAATTGGAAGAAACCCACTGAAACCCTGTGGGAAACAACAAAAGTGGTGCAACAAGCACTTCATAGAATAAAAACTAAAACTCCACTTGAATAAGTTAATGCAATTAACAACTTGTTTCACTCAGACATATTTTTAATATTTTTTTGGGGGGAAGTTTGTTTCTTTTTTCTAGGAATGTCAAACATCCCTGCATCGAAGATAGAGCAGTTTGAGAACAAGGAAACTGCAAGCAGCAAAATTACACCTAAATGTGATAACCATTGCTTCACTGTCGCTTTGTGTTAGCCCCAAAAGTTTTACTTCTTTTTAAATAATCGGTCTAGTGGGCCAAAT
Source organism: Lycocorax pyrrhopterus obiensis (assembly GCA_014706295.1). NCBI lineage: Eukaryota > Metazoa > Chordata > Aves > Passeriformes > Paradisaeidae > Lycocorax > Lycocorax pyrrhopterus. The sequence goes on from JACSVZ010000074.1 coordinate 32,732, forward strand.
TTTCACTTTTCTTTTATAGGAATCTACCAACACATGAGATGGAGCTGCATGAAATCCAATGAAATTTAAAGTGTCACCATAATTGCTTGCATTGTCAGTTTGTTAATGTTTGTAATTTGTTTGTGTTTTCATTGCAAGTGACTTAGTGAGAGATCAAATAGAAGTTAAAGCATTCTACATATTCTTGTGATAAATAGATGCTATAATATTGGCTTTCTGCAAATGTTAAAATAAGTGATGTTAAAAGTAGCCTTTTAAACAGTAGTTTTGTCACAAATAGATGCTATATGTAAAATAGCTTTATTACAAAACAGATGCTATATAAGGTAGTTTTGTTGTGAAGATGTGGTTTTTTAATACTTTTTCATTCAACCAAAAACTTAGAAATAGCTATGCTTATGAACTATTTGGGCTCCTGCTACCAACTATCAGCAACAGATAAGATATCCCCACAGCGATCTGCTGATTCCGGGAACTACCGGAAACGGGAGAACTGCATTCCATTTTGAACTGTTCCTGGAAAGGGTTTTAAATATGTATAATTGTTTATGAATATGTATAATTGTTTATGAATATTGAATACTCCAGGTGTATGTAAAGGGTGTCTCCAAGATAGCAGGTGTGCTCTTGGCAGAGTGCCAAAGCACCCAGCGCTGTGACTTTTTGCTTTATTATCTTTGTCCCTTATTGTCCTTTATTAAACTTTTCAATCCTAACAGGAGAGTGAACCTTGTTTTTCACATTCTTGAGTTTAATTTTTGTCTAACTTGTTTTGTCTTTTTACTAAAAAAATGTTGTAGCTAAGGTCTTATGGATGTATAATCTGTCTCAACCAATATTATCCTGAGAGTTGGTATAAGAATTTATACGTATTTGAAATCCTACAAATATGGACTAACCTTCCCAGTTCTGCCTCAGAAGGCTTCAAAATTATTATAATCTGGCTAATTTTTTTGGATTTTCTAATTAGTGAATTAAAGAATCTTGACAAAACACAAGCAAATGCTACATGAGAAATGATCGAATCCCCCTTCCTAAACCAAGAGGGATACAGAAAAGCCTTCTATCAGCTCTCAAACTAATGTACTGTTGAATTTCATGCCATATGTCTTAAGAGGGTATTTTAACTTTGCCTCACCCCTCCTATTTATAGCACATTCTGCAATCTCAGTTGTAGGTGCAGAATGTGATGAAGGCAATTTATTCACTAAAATTAAAAAAAAAAGGCTACTTGAGGTAATAAAACTAAGTTTGAAAGAGAATTCATTTCATTTTTAATCCCACCAAAAATAAAGCCACAGTTTCTAGTTTGTGTCAAGATTAAATAACAACAGTGCCATAATCTGTCTCCTAGAAAACAGAGCATAGCCCTGATGTAAACATGTTTACATGAGAACATTTTGTATAGAAATGTTTTGTGTGTTAATTTTGTATCATAAAAACTAATCCTTCATAATGTATAGAATTATCCAGCAGAGTAAGAATATTATTATAACAAAAACTGTATAAAGAAGCTACAACCAAAAAAGCCTCCCTGAAGATACCTGACTAAGACTTTAAACTGTGAGTTAAACCACTAAGATTAGATAAAGGGGAAAACCCATTCTCTGATCATCTCAGGCCTAGGGGGAAAAAAATTCATGTTGCTGTATGTCTTGAAATTGTACTGACAAGTCTTTTCCTCTTTCTCTTCTCTTCAGTATTACCATACGCTCAATATTGCAGTCTTTACAAGCAGAAATACCATTCATGGTTTGCCCATGTGACATCATGGGGGCACATGACAGCAGCTTTCATACAGTAAAGATCACAGTGAGATCCTGCTTCCTTAATGAAAGTCAATGGGAGTTTTGCCTAAGTAGGTTAGGATTGGGTCCCTGAAAAGAAAATGAGATATAACTAGGATTAAAGGGGCAATATCAAGACATGGAAAATGTAGACTTAATATCATTCAAATCTTCCTGACTGTGAGTTCTATTATACCAGGGAATAATCTCATTGACTTCAGTGGGAGAATTGCCAGAGCAAGATCTGAGTAAAGACCGAAATAACCTTGGTTCTGATCCAAAGTTGAGTGACATCAATGGCAATATGTCTATTGACTTTAGTGAGTTTTGGATCAGGCCCAGAGTGAACAGTGTAGGTATATGTCTTGGTTTAAAAGAGAAATGTCTGCCAAGGAAGGCAGGAACCTTCCTGGAATGGAAAGACAACCCCTTCCTCCAAATTATTGTAACCTTGAAAATACTGGGCTTCCAAGCAAAAAATATATGAAAAGGAAAAACAGTTCTTTACTACAAAAAAAATATATATGTAACGAGACAGAACAAACAACAAAACAATAACAGAAGTTTCCCACCCATTAAGCACTATGTTTCCCCTGTAGTTACGGCCACAACCGGCAGGAGGCGCTGGTGGCTCAGAAGGTGCAGTAGCTCACTCGCTGCCGGCAGGGGGTGCTCCGATGCAAGCACGGAACTTCCCCAGCGGGTAATGGCGGCTCGGACGAAAGGGAGGAAGAGAGTGACTACCCCGAGCACCCACGGGAGCGGCGGCTGATCTCGGCACCACCACTGACAGCCGGCACGAGCTGGGGAAGGTATTCAGGGCTCGACTGCAGCGCTGAGCCACCGTGCAGAAAGAGATCTGGCAGAGACTGCCCCCCGCTCCAGGCGGCACCCCACGCGGCCGCTCTGTATTCCCGAGCGGCAGGGAGGCAGGGAAAAACAGGCAGATTCGTTCGTAGTGCAGAATTGCAGCTTAGCAAAGTCCTGGAGCCAAATACACAAAAGCTCCCTCACCAACCACGCAACCAACTGCACCGATCCCCCGGTGAAAGGAAGGCAGGTAGGACCCACCCCCTCCCAAGGTCTCGGGCAGAGACTACACCTCTTGCGCGATATCTCCCTAACCACGAGAGGGGGGGAAAAAGGGACTGCCTGGGCAGCCTTTAAGAACACGCGCGCTAAGCAAACACACCCCCCATGCCTCCCCCCAAAATTTCCCGGCTGTGAAATCTTAAAGATACAGTGACAATTTTTTGGCACAAATGATCATGGGGTACCTTATCATTATGAGTCATCCCCCAGGACAGTATATTTGCCCAAAATTGCACAATTCCCAACATTTTTTTCTACAGTGTCAAATAGTTGTTAGACACATTCAAATACAGGTAATGCATGATGTTATTGGTTAATTTAAACACAATTAAAATTGGTCAGTTTAACAGACATCTTCCATGCAGTATAGATGTAACTAAGTTGTTGAGTCCACTGTGTAACTTGGTAATTTAAACAATAGAGGCCACTATGAAGAACACAGATAAGGCTATATTGTGTCATATATTGTGGCTTTTATATATATAATACAAGGCAGCATGGAGGTTAGACATTAACTAAATTAGAAATCTCTGATGTTTGTTTTCATGTCTGAATGCAATGGACAAAAAGCAGAGAAGACCAAGAAAGCACTAGACACAGTATCAAGAGTGCTTGCAAAGGCAAAGTGAAGCAACAATCTTTTTTTTCATTAAATCTTGTGTACACTCTTAGTAAATAAACTGGATCATGTCATAGCTGCCAACTCCCTCATGTTTCTCTCCTCATAGACAAAACTTGCAGGATTCTAAACTTTAGCTGCTACCTGAATCAAGAAAAGCAACAAACTAAATTTTTCGAGCTAATGACTTTGCACATATGTCATATGTTGTTTTGTAGACATCAGTGATTAAATGTATTTTAATACTGGTTCATTCTAACCCTGTCCTTGAAAATGACTGCAGCACTTCTCCACCTGCTGTTATCTCCAGATTTAAGAAAAATGTCCTATTCTGTTATCTAACTTATTACTAAAGCTGCTAAATAACAGTGGACCAGAAAAGACTTATGTGAACATCCATTTGTTATACACCTCTAATTTAATAATGATAATACTCTGTGTCTTGGGGATGGTTTATATCCCATAACCATTTCTGGTTTTGTTTTTGTTTTGTGTCCGGAATGGTCACTGCCTTCCCTGGCTCCGGGAGTATTGCGATGGGTGAGTGACAACCCGAGATCCTGCAAGGGTTGGGGGCCAGGGGCTGCTGCTTCCTTCCAGTGGGGGTGATTGACTCAGGAGCCACGCAGCACAGGTGTCTGACTGGAGATCCTGCTGCCCTGTGGTTTTTGCCTGTTTTTTTCCTTTTCCTTCGGCACTGTGACTAGGCTTTGCTGGCTTGCTTCTCTGCTCCTCTGCTTGCTTGGGAGCCCAGAGCCAGTGCGTACTGCGCTGGGAGCCGGGAGCACCCCGTCCCCTGCTGGGCCACTCCCTCTGCTCCGTGGCCCAACCCTGGGACCAGCCATTGCCAGGGAGCTGTCCAAAGGAGTGATCCCCCACCCAGCCCTGCTGTTTTCTGCCGCTGCTTCAGGGTTTTTTGCTACACTTTAACTCGAGACCCCATGTCCGCCCAGACCCCTGTGGCTCCTGCCACAGCTTCAGAGTTTTTGCTACACTTTGTTTGCCGCCCCGGGTGTGCTCACCTCTGCTGTTACAGCCTGTTGCTCCAAGGTTCCTGCTACAGTCCATTTTGACATCTGGAGGGGCACTGAGACCGGTTGCTTCCCATGAGTTTGCAAAGGAAGCCCTTTCTCTCTCTCTCACCATCTGAGTTGCCATTAACCACATGGCTCACGCCACAGCGCAGCCACATGGGCCTCATTGCACCTGCTCTGCCTGGCCATGAGCCAACAGTGCCCCTGCCAGCTGTGGCCATAACTACACCAAAGGGAAAGTGCTTGACAACCAAGAGAAGGCTGTTATTTGGATTCTGTTTTTTGTTGTTGCTGCCATTGTTGTTGTTTGTTTGTCTTGTTTTATATATCTATATATATATATATGTAAAGAACTGGTATTCCTTTTAATAAATCTTTGCCTGAAAAGTCCCGTAATTTCAAAGTTATAATAATTCAGAGGGAAGGGGGTGATATTTTCCATTCTAAGGGAGGTTCCCACCTTCCTTGGCAGACATCTGTCTTTTAAACCAAGACACTCTGAAAATGTATTCTGTCAGTTATTAGTAGTTTCAGGTGTTTCTCTACCTTGCATATGAGAATTATATGATATAGTGCCACCCCATTGAAGTTGAATGTGTATGATGTCTATTGCTTCCTCCTATTCTTAATGCCCATTACTCTGTCGTAGAAGAAAATTAGATTGATTTTACATTATTTTCTCCAGTAAATTCATGTTGACTGCCAATTATCTCTTTGCTGTCATTTGAGGCATATAAATAGTTTAAATAATTAGTCAAGGATTGAAGTTAAGATGCCTGATACGTTGAGAGTTTCTCCTCTCTCATTGTTTGCCCCTTTTAGTGTTCTGGAACCTCAACTCTCATTTCAGTATAGAATCACAGAATATTCTGAGTTGGAAGGGACCCACAAGAATCATCAAGTCCAACTCTTAAGTGAATGGCCCATATGGGGATCAAACCCTCAACCTTGGCATTTTTAGCACCATGCTCTAACCAACTGAGCTAATATCAGTTTGAATACATCTAATGCTAATCAAGTATCCAAGATTTTTTTTATGGCATGGAATATCCCTTTGGCCAATTCGAATAAGCTGTCCTGGCTGTATTGGCTCCCAATTTCTTGCCCATCTGCAGTCTACTCACTGTTGAGGTGGGCAGGCAGAGTGGGAAAAAGAGAAGGCCTGGACATTGTGCAAGCACTTGAATCGCCCCAAACCAGGCCAAGAGATACTTCAGAGACAGAGTCGGAGAAGTGGGTATTTGCTTTATTTGGCGCCGGCTGTGTGGGGGATCTCTCCTCCTAACACACACACACACAGCACTCCATACAGTCCAGTATTATGGGTAAAATTCATGAATATTCATCACATTCCTTGGGACAGGAGTGGTTATACAAATTACTTCTCGGAAGTCATTAATATCATTAGCATACATGCCACGCACGTGCTGTGTACCCTGGTGGTCGCACTGAGGAAGGCTCCTCTTCTTCCTCGGGGGTCTTTCTGATGAAGATTAGTAGTCTTCGTCGCAATGCACTTTTCACCTTTCTTTCTGGAGCATGCGCAGTCCTTCGTTGGATGATTCAGCAGTCTCTGCGCTGGTTTTCAAAAGATCCTGTTCCTCTTATCTTGACAAGATTAAGGTGAATCCTGCTTCTTAGGTTTTGTGATTAACATTTGCTGTCTCTTAATAGTTAACTCGTGCTTACATGAGTTAACTATTGATCAATCCCCTTCTCACACTGTTCAGCAATATCCAAAATATTGGTGCGTTATCAACATTATTTTAGTTGCAATTCCAAAGCACAGCACCATAAAGGCTGTTATGAAGAAAATTAACTCTACGCAGCAAGATCCAGTACATTTACCTTGCAATAACTTGTTCATGTGTCCATATCCAAAGGCAATCAGGCTTAACAATGTGTGAATAGTGGAAATGAGAATGTTACTGTCCTGAAACAGAGATGAACAAATTACCATCAAATCAAAATTAAAACTAAGTTTGTATAGTGAAAATCTGCTATAAAAAATATATATTGATGAATGTAAAGTAGGTTAATTCTAATTTCTCAGTTTGAAAACCCAAGTCATGTACCAACAAATTTAATTGAAATAATATGTCTCCACAACAGGTATATTCCAAAAAATGAAATGACCACACATAATTTGAAACAACTCAGTAATTTGCAATTGCTTCTTAGTTCAAAACAAACATAAGTGCACCATATAGGGATGAGATCTCTTATTCTCTTCAGTTTTTTAATGTCTCATTAATAACTAGAACCAGTTGTTTCAAATAAAAGTTCAAGGAGTCTTCCATTAATATGTATAATAATGTGCTAATCTGTCTTTTTCTCACTTGTTTATTTTCAGATTGAGTGATAATCTGGAACCTGAGGTTTTATATCTCATTCTGTACATATTTGTTTTAGTTTAACCATTACAGTTTTGAATATTCTTTTTACTTGTTGTGAGAAACGAAGCCCACTCCTCTTTTTGGGGTTTTATAAATTTAATAAGGGACAAGAGGGGACAAAGGTCATTTAAAGCAAACGGACAGCACTGGGTGCTTGGCTCATAGCCAGAGGCACACACACTTACACAAACTTCCCAGTTAGATGCTTTAACATCATGCCTATTAATAAACTACAATGCATATGCATAGGTTTTTTTCTGAGAACTAATTTACATTTTTTTTAGAAGGGATTAACATAGTTCCTCCCCCGACCCACCTTTTAGAGCATGCATATTATGATCGCAAGGGTCTTCAGGGGTCTTCTCTGATGAAGGCTCGAGTCTTCCTCATATCTTGAACTTTTCAACTTTGTCTTTGGAGCATGCACAGTTATGGTGTTCCTAGGTCTTTCTGGATCCAACCGGTTTAAATTCTTTACTTTGTGATTTATTGGCTTCACTTTTGCCAACTTCTCATTAGTACATCCTGCTGCCTCCCTTATCTAGCTATACTTGTCTATTTTTGAAATTATCCACCTGGTGAGTTTCCGTTTATTTAAGCGTTAAGCGATTAGTTAACCATATACTAGCTATTACATTGTATAGAAGGTTATGATTCAGATTATATAGGTATAAAAAGTTATGATTGAAATTATATAGGTGTCTTATAACTCAAGCTATATTAGCATCTTGTAACTTTGACCCCAGTTATAATGTTAACTAGTTAATATCTGCATAGCAAAGTTATTCTTAACATGTTTACACATAATATTTCCTAACATATGCTAATACATAATATTTCTTACATTTCACTACCTGCGAAAGCCAATGCTATAATAGCTGTTTATCACATTGTGGTGGTGCATTCCCCCCCCCCCCCTTTCAGGCCACACTGCAATCTGAGAAATGCTCATTAGGCCTCGGCCTTGAAAAACAGCACCTGGGCTCAGCTCCTCTTGAGTTTGTCAGAAACACTGTCTGCTCCCAGGAACTGCTGCTGTCTAACAAGCTCCTGTTTTCTTTATGAACAGCCTTGGAAATTATTTTTCTTGCCTGAATGGCATAACATTCCTGTTCTCACACTTTCAAAGAAAGTGCTGACCCAAACTGTGGCCAGGATGAAACATTGTCATGACTAAAGCCCACTCTCTTGTGACCCTATAAACAGCAGTCCAAAATGAGACCCTTTGAGCTCTTCTGGACCTCAGTGGGCTGCGACCAGCAACCTCCCTCTGAGTGGGACATCTCACAGAGCCAGTGAACTGTCAAGTTTGCTATACCTGGAGGAGCACCAAACGACGAGTCCTGGGCTGATACCCCCACTCCTCGAGGCTCAGCCCCTCTCCTGTTGAGGAGATGCAAAGGCATCCGAAGTGAGTATTTCACTGACCTCTGAGGGGAATTTTTCACAGGTACCTTGCACTGACTCTTTGTGTGCATACACATGTGCATATGCTATAGCAAATATGGGAGAAATGCTGCTCTCTTAAATGTTGAAGTACCTTAGATATCTAAGTAAGTAAGGCCTATAAGTAAGTTTAATATAAGTTATAAGCTAAATGCTGTTAAGTATTGTTCTTTTGTTAAATTCTTAAGTCATAGATTATAAGATAGGTTAAATACTGTTAAGTGTTATTCCTTTGTTAAATTGTTAAGTTTAATGTATAAGTTAGGGTGAAGTTATAAGTTAGGGTGAAGTTATAAATTAGGTTTAAATACTGTTAAGTTTGAGTGCCCTTAAGCTTTTAGTCCATATTCCTTTTTATCCTTGCCCTTTCTATCCTTTTGTCACACACACCTAAACACATACACACACACACACACACACACACACACACATATTTCTAGGTTCATTTCTGTTTTGATTGACTGGATTTTGTTATTGCTTGTTTTTTCCTTGGTGTGCCTCAACTGTCTAGTAAGTAGTAGAATGAATCTTGCCAATGACCTTTGTCGTGCTGTCACTTAATATTAAATCTGGTTTTTACTGATACCCTTGCCAGTGATATTTTTAAGTGATCTCAAACACTTGTTCATAACACTCATAGAAAAGGAAGTTTTTTCATGTACCTTGGGAAGTTCTTGACCTCAATTACTTATTGTAGCAATGAGTTTTCTCATCTAAAATCATGCAGCAGTAGCAAAGATTTGCCTCAGAGAACCCCTTACTGCAAACAAAATATTTATAGGTGTTTCATCAGAAGCGTGGTATTAAATAGGAAGGCTGAATTAGGGTAAATGCAAATTACTGTTTGATGAGTGAATGCTAAATTTACACAGGTCAGGGTACCACATGAAATCTTGATCTTGCTAAAGCCAATAGGAATTTTCTAACTGGTATTTCAGCATTTGGGTTTCATGTAATTTATTGTTTAGAAAGAAAAGAGACAATGTTTGTATATGGGCATGTGTATCTAATCAAAGTGTTATCTTTTTTAAATAGTGTACTAGTTTGGGCTGGGATTCAGTTAACTTTCTTCATAGTAGCTTGCATGGTGCTATGTTCTGGACTTATGACCAAACCGGTGTTGATAATATATCAATGTTTTAGCTATTGCTGAGTGGTGCTTACACAGTGTCAAGACCTTTTCTGCTTCTCAGACTGCCCCCCCAGCAAGTAGGCTGGAGGTGCACAAGAAGTTGGGAGAGGACACAGCCAGGGTAGCTGACCTCAACTGAACAAAGGGATATTTAAGACCATATGATGTCATGCCTAGATGGAGAGGAGAATTGGAGGCACAAAAAGGTAAAGAACATGAGTTAAGAACAATTTACTAGAAGGAGCAATGAAATAAGAAAACGAACAGTAACAACAATACTAATAAAAGAGTGTACAAGATAGGCTAATGATTCACATGCAATTTAGTGGACCTGATGATGGCTGCCATCTTGGCAAAAGTGACCACAAAGCAACTGAGTTGAAAATCTCTGGTGACAGAAGGAAAAGTGCCAGCAAAACATCAGCCTTAGACATGAGGAGAACAGACTTCAGGCTGCTCAGGGAACTAGTTAGCAGGGACCACCAGGGAATATGGTCTTGAAGGTGCTCCGATCCATCGCTGTTGGTCACTTTTTAAGTACCACCTCCTAAGAGCGCAGGAGCAGACAATTCCAAAATGCCAGAAGTCAAGCAGACAAGGCAGAAGGCTGGCTTGGCTGGGCAGGGATCTTCTTCTGGAGCCAAGGCCAAAAAAAGAAAGTGTCTGCCCAGTGGAAGCAAGGTCAGGTGACATGGAAGGACTACAGAGATGCTGCTCACCACTGTAGAGAGAAAATCCATGCAGCCAAATCCCAATTGGAGTTGAAGCTGGACAGAAATGTGTGGGACTGATGCGGCGTGAGTGGGGGGGCGGAAAGAGTGCTGCGTCCTGCCCGATAGCGTCCTTGTTGGAGCAGCCCGGGGAGTGCCACGCAAACACACTCGGACACACTCTGACACACCGGAGTTGGTGAATACACGCAGCCACTCACACACACAAATCCGGATAGCTTCTGCAGCATTGCCGGGGACAAAGAGGCGGGAGGGGTCCTTTGTATAGAGATCCAAGGGGTTTATTTAGGTCCACGCTTGAAGGGATCCAGGGACAAAGAACCCAGAACACGGAAGGGTCCAGGGTTTTATCTGGGGCGGCACCAGGGGCGGGCAAAACATCAGAGACCAATCATCTGGGGGCCAAGGGGTGGAGAGGACGTGGGGTGACAGAGCAGCGACCAGTGGGGAAGGCGAGGGGTGGAACAAGGGAACCGGGAACCAGTGGGGTATTAAGGAAAGGAGAACTACCTAGAACATGGACTTAAAAGGGGTAAAGGGGGTGGTCTTAGACCTCTGAGCCTGCCCACCAGCAGACCTCCACTGTTTTGGGTCCCTGTGGCTCCTTGGTCACTCCTGCGGTGGCCTCAACCATTGCAACATCTCCCCCTTCTTTACTTAAAAAGAAGGCTCTTCCCACAGCCCTCAAGAAAAAACTCTTAAGACAACTAAAAAGAAATAAAACCCGAAAAATGATCAAAATCACCCATAGGGCGGTTTTGATAATTGAGGCCACCTAACCCGACCGTCCCCACTTTCCCAGGAGTCCATCAAACCATCCGCCTACATCCTTCTTTAGGTCTTTTATCTGGTCCTGCATCTTCTGGATCGTCGCGTGGATGCTCTGGCTATGCGAGGAAAGGTTGAAACAACAGAGTCCCTCGAACTCCTCGCAGCCGTGGCCGTGTGCCAGTAACAGGAAATCGATTGCAGCCCCATTCTGGAGCATGGCCTGCCTGGTGGTTTCCTCGTCTTCGAGGAGCTGGCTGAGTGCACTCAATGTTAAATTGGCCTGCTTACCAAGCCAGCACTTGAGGTGGCCAATATCACCTAAGGCCTTGGCGGCCGCCACCCATGCAAGGAATAGGGATGGCATGGCCTTCTTTGTATGAGACCAATTGACAATTTCACTATTACAATTTTTCATCTAATTGTTGACTAGATCTTTTTTCTCGGGCCAATTGAGTTCTGCTACGCCAATTGACAATTTCGGTTTTGTTGGGTGCTAGCAAGGTAAGCTGCTCGAGAGTGCACGGCCCTCCTCGAAGATGGGAAGGGATTCCAGCCCAAACCCTGTCTCCGCAAATAAGAAACACTCCCTGGGGGAGCACTCTGGGTTCAATAGTGGACGCCGACAGTGTGGGGCTGGTGTAATTGCACCAGTAGGCAGCCTCATAGTCTCTTTTCATGGGGTTGACATCTTTGGTGTAACTCTTTTTGTGATGTGCCGATTTGAGCCACTCGGAGTTGGTTAATTTATATCTGAATCGGACACAATAGGTGGCTTTGGGGGACCCCAGCAATTCTTGGGGCTCTTCTGGTGCATGCAGCAGTATCTTTGTTTACTGGTCCCAGGTGTCCACCGGGTTGGGCCTCTTACCTGCAAAGGGGTAGTCGTTAGGCTGGAGGGGGATCCCCACCAGGCAGGCGGACAATGGGTCTTCCACACCAGTCATTGAAAGGCACATGTGGTCTTGGTTAATGGCCTTGGCCAACGTGACCCAAACGTTGGCCTTCGGCTGAGGGACTATCCACGCGACGACATATGGTGTTATGATGCAGGAGACCATGATGAGGCGGAGGTAGGTCTCCATCCTGACAGAATGGGGTTTTTTGGGCAGGCTCCTCTGTGGGGTTGCAAATAAATCGGGATTAACAAACATTACAACCTGGTTCCCTTTTTTAAACTTCTCCTTCCCCTCTCAATCCCCCCTTTTCAAAAAAAAAAGTAAGTAAAGGGTATAGGGTAAGGGGTCTTGGGGTGGGAAAACACATTAGGGAAGGCAGCAGGGGTACGCTGGCTGGGGGTGGCAGGGGTGAGATGTTCTTGTGGCTTGTCTACTTGCGCCGTCTCCTCCTCCAGGCAGCACTGGTCTCATCTTGTGGGGAGGTTGTCTCTCGTGTCTTGTGTCCATCCTCTTCGGGGGTTGCTGCTTATGGTCCCAAGTAGGGCTTGACATTTCTTCCCGGCACCCACTTCAGTCCTGTCGGGGTGGAAACACAAGCATACCCCCTTCCCCAGGTAATAAGCTGGAAGGGCCCCTAATCTGGTGGCTCTCTGGGTCTTTGATCAACACCAGCGGTTGCTCCTTCAATTTGGCCTGAGTCGAATTGGTAAAGTGCAGGAATTGGGAGGGGGTTGGCTCTGAGAACAAGTTGCTCAAAAAGTTTATTGTGAAAAGAGCCTTACAGAGTCTCACAGCGGGAGAGTTAACCTCTGTCCCTCCATGTTGTTGATCAAGGAGCCTCTTGATGATTTGATGGGCCCTTTTGACAATGGACTGTCCTGTGGGGGAATGGGGAATGCCCGTGGTGTGCCGGATGCCCCATGTGCTGAAAAACTCTTGAAGTTGTTTTGATGTATAATCAGGACCATTGTCCGTTTTAACTTCAGCGGGCACGCCCAGGGTGGCAAGGGCAAGGAGAAAATGTTTGGTGATATCCTTTGCCTTTTCTCCCCCATGGGCAGATGCAAACATGGCCCCTGAGAAGGTATCTATCGAGACGTGCACATATTTCAATCTCCCAAATTGGGGAATGTGTCACATCTGTTTGCCAGAGTTCGCAGCTCCCTAAGCCTCGGGGATTTACCCCTAAGCCTAATGATGGGACCTGGTAGCTCTGGCAGCTAGGACATGTGGCCACAATCGCCCTCACTTGATCCCTGTGGAGATCAAACATCTTGATGAGGGCGGGAGCATTGTGGTGGAAAAATTGGTGGCTCAATTTTGCCTGTTGGAAAGTGTCGGGTACATTGGGTGTTAGTACCAGCATTGCCAGAGTGTCAGTTCTCCTGTTCCCCTCAACGATGGGGCCTGGGAGATCAGTGTGCGACCGTACGTGCATCACATGAAAAGGTTGCTCTCAGTGGGAGAGGAGATAGACCAGTTTTGAGAGCAATTGGTACAGTTTTGGTTTTGCAACCTTCTTCAACAAGGCATGCTCCGCTCTGGCAGCGACTCCAGCCACATAAGCCGAATCTGTGACCAGATTGAAGGGTTCCTGGAACCTCTCAAAAGCTCTAACCACGGCTGCCAATTCTGCAATTTGTGATGATCCTTCCACCACCTGGACATCAGACTCCCACGTCTGAGTCAGAGGATCCCGCCAAGTCATCACCGACTTGTGGGATGCTCCTGAGCCATTGGTAAAAACAGTTAGAGCTTTGAGTGGGGTTTTGCTTTGGAGCTCTTTTGGGGCCAGATTGAAAGTTGTGTTAAACAACTTAGGTTTCAGTTTGTGAATGGAAACTTGGCCTGGGTAGCTGTCCAGAGCGAACTGGAGGTGCTCATTTGTCTGCTGGCTTGCTTCTCTGCTCCTCTGCTTGCTTGGGAGCCCAGAGCCAGTGCGTACTGCGCTGGGAGCCGGGAGCACCCCGTCCCCTGCTGGGCCACTCCCTCTGCTCCGTGGCCCAACCCTGGGACCAGCCATTGCCAGGGAGCTGTCCAAAGGAGTGATCCCCCACCCAGCCCTGCTGTTTTCTGCCGCTGCTTCAGGGTTTTTTGCTACACTTTAACTCGAGACCCCATGTCCGCCCAGACCCCTGTGGCTCCTGCCACAGCTTCAGAGTTTTTGCTACACTTTGTTTGCCGCCCCGGGTGTGCTCACCTCTGCTGTTACAGCCTGTTGCTCCAAGGTTCCTGCTACAGTCCATTTTGACATCTGGAGGGGCACTGAGACCGGTTGCTTCCCATGAGTTTGCAAAGGAAGCCCTTTCTCTCTCTCTCACCATCTGAGTCGCCATTAACCACATGGCTCACGCCACAGCGCAGCCACATGGGCCTCATTGCACCTGCTCTGCCTGGCCATGAGCCAACAGTGCCCCTGCCAGCTGTGGCCATAACTACACCAAAGGGAAAGTGCTTGACAACCAAGAGAAGGCTGTTATTTGGATTCTGTTTTTTGTTGTTGCTGCCATTGTTGTTGTTTGTTTGTCTTGTTTTATATATCTATATATATATATGTAAAGAACTGGTATTCCTTTTAATAAATCTTTGCCAGAAAAGCCCTGTAATTTCAAAGTTATAATAATTCAGAGGGAAGGGGGTGATATTTTCCATTCTAAGGGAGGTTCCCACCTTCCTTGGCACACATCTGTCTTTTAAACCAAGACACTCTGAAAATGTATTCTGTCAGTTATTAGTAGTTTCAGGTGTTTTCTCTACCAGGGTTTTCCCGATCCAGCTAACATGGACAGACCCTAACCCAGTGTGGATCGAGCAGTGGCCGCTGAAGAAAGAAAACCTAGAGGCAGCTCACCAGCTTGTAGCAGAACAATTACGACAAGGACATTTACAGCCGTCTACTAGCCCGTGGAATACTCCAAGTTTTGTAATAAGAAAAAAGTCAGGAAAATGGCGTTTCCTACATGATCTTGGAGCGGTGAACGCCAAAATGCAAACCATGGGTGCCTTACAACCTGGAATGCCAAACCCTGCCATGATCCTGAGAAATGGCATCTGCTAATTGTAGACTTAAAGGACTGCTTCTTTACCATTCGGTTGCACCCAGAAGACACACAGAAATTCACTTTCGCGTTACCCCCCATCAACCGCGAAGGACCAAGTCAGCGCTTTGAGTGGACAGTATTGCCACAAGGCATGAAGAATAGTCCCACCCTATGTCAATTATTTGTGGGGTCAGCCTTGCAACCCCTGAGCCAAAAGTGGCACACTACGCTTATTTATCATTACATGGATGACATCTTGTTGGCTCAACAAAATGCCTTTACTACTGAACAAGAAAAGGACTTAAAAAACACCTTACGGGCCCTGGGACTTTGTATAGCCCCAGAAAAAGTGCAAAAGACCTCTCCTTGAAAGTACCTTGGCTGGGTGATCACTGATGCCCAGATTCGGCCACAAAAGATCCAGTTCAACACCAGTATTGCTACCCTCAAAGATGCTCAACAATTACTTGGAGATTTGCAATGGCTACGTCCAGTTATAGGCTTCTCTACCGATGATCTAAACACGCTTCGCCCGTTGCTTGCGAGCACGAACCCGGCGGCACCAGTTAAGCTCACCAAAGTGCAACGAGAAACACTTCAGCGAATCGCTACACAAGTTGCTACTCGATGGATCGACCGCCGTGATCCTGATGTACCGGTAGACGTCACCATCCTTATGAGCCCCGTGCAAGTAATGGGTGCACTGACGCAGTGCAAAAAGAAAAAGGGGGAGCCTTGTATCCTGGAGTGGCTCTTTACAACGCTGCAGCCGAAAACAACAATACAACAGAAAATCAAAGCGGTAGCAGAGCTGGTGAAGAAAGGTCGTACTAGGGTGTTGGAGTCCAAAGTGCAGGGAATATTTCTCTGCCTGTTTTGAAGGGTTTTACCCCCCTGGACAACCCTGTCTTTGACCTTCGTCCATGGAGAAAATTACCTACCCTCTGGGAGGACGTAGAATCTACACTGGTGTGAATTAGGTCATAGAACATTACATAAGATTGTCACAGGGTGAAAATTTAGAGGTGTTGGGTTTGTTAATATAGCAAAATAGATAAGAAACAAAACCTTCAAAATGGAGGATTGTTCTTGTTTTAGGCCTTCTTCTTTCTTCTTTCTCTACTCCATTTTCTGTGGCAAAAGTGGATTGAGATGATTGGGTGAAAAATGCCGCAGTTCCTTTCATGTGACAGAACGATTTATTGAACATTGGTAGAAAAGTAAAAATATCTTTCGTTTTGGGCTTTCATTGGTTAATTTACCTTTAAAAGAACAGTGTTATCTTGATAATTCGACTTCTCCCTTGCGCTTTCTAAGGGGAGTCATCTCTGCCTCGGCTCCCTTTTCTGATAAGACTTAATAAACAACTATCTGAGAGCAAAAGCGTGGAAAAGTCCCGTTCGTCTGCGGAGCCCGGTGTAGTGGGTTTTTAAGCTAAATTATATACATTACTCTTTTGATGTTTTTTTTTTCTGTGAGATAAGCATTAGAAGAAACAAGCAAAGCAGGCACACTACTTGACAGAATATAAGAGATTTATTAACAGACTTAGATGGAAAGGCTACAACAGAACAAACTTTCAGAACTCTTTTTCTCCCCCACCTTTCCTTCTCCTAATCAGTATTACAATTTTAGGAAGGGAAAAAGGGGTTTTTCTTTTGCCTTGCCTGGTTTTGCACACTGTTACCATTTTGCAGGTTTGAATTAACAATCTCTGCTAGGGTGTAACACATCTCTTTTCCATGAGCCCTCTCCCAGCTCTTTCAACTGCAAGACACAGGCCCTCACATGGGGTTACTACTTGTTTAAGAATGAATCATTTTTTTGTTTTTGGCTTGAACATAACTTTTTACAAGCTACCCAAGAAAAAAAATGCTCATCCCCCCACATACTTTAACATGGATTAAAGAGACAAACAGTTTGCAATATTACAGTTCATACCACGGCGAGGAAAGGAGATTTTTAAGCTCCGTGCGGGACCACGCAGCGCTGCCCTTGTAGCTTCGCCTCACGTGAGCCCGTTTTTCTTTTTCTCTGGTTCTGAAAGTCGCCATGTTGTAGGGTGTTATCAGGCTCTAAGGTGGAGAGAGAGCCTCCCCTTGCTCTTTTTGCGCTGCCGGGTGCACTATGTAGGAAAAGGGTGTCTTCTTCTGTTCGTTGCGAAGTCTGCTGGATGCACTGAAGGCTCCGCCGGCTCCCCCTTCCTCAGAATACTGCGTCAGATGACTTCAGCCCTGTGGCTAGCTATCGCCACTCGCGGCTTAAAGGAATCGCTTTTTTTCTTTACAGTTTAGAGTCCGTGCTGCAGCGTTAAGAGAAGGGGCAAGAGGCAGAGAGGCAGGGGGCAGGGGCGCCCGTCCCCAGCCCCGCGGGCCGGGCAACGGGGCCCACCCCTCCCCCTCTCCCTCTCCCGTCCTGCACTCAGCCGGAACGGGGGAGAAAAACTTCTCTAAAATCCCGCCTTCCACGGGGTTTTTATATGTAGAATTGAGAGAAGCGTGATTGGTCTGAAGAACTGCCTGTCAGTTCAAGTCAAACTACGACACCCGGGTAAGGGCTCGGGGAATCCTCCCCCATCAGGGGAGGCTCAATTAAGGCACGGTAAAGTGTCAAATGGTGCCCCGTTGTTCGATCTCCCTGAAGAAAATGGACAGCCATGCGCAGCCAGAACACAAGAAAGAAAAATAGACACCGCGGGATCGCCTTTGAATCTCCAGGATCTTCTAACCTCGGTGCACAGGGGGCAAGAGACCCGTGGACTGCTGGATGGGACGCGGACCTGGACTTCAAAGACCGATTGTTGGGGGTTTTAGGAGTTCTCCTGTTCTTCTTTTTCTCTTAAAGAATTTTTCCCATATATGTTTCCAGGGGGACAAATTACTGGGTGCTTAAGAAGAACAAAAGAGCTGGCCACAGAGGGCAGGGGTGCAACCAGCTACTTGTTTTTCACCTGGGGGGTGGGGGAGCAGGGTTTGCTGGTGCCCTCCGGGTGGAGAGGGAGTTGGTCAGAGCTGGAGGTTTCTTCTTTTCGGCTGTTTTCCTTCTACCTGAGAAACCCGGATTCCCAAGCCCACCTTTCCCTGTGCTGCTGGGAGTCGGGCTGCAGCCTCTTTGCTCCTGCCGCTGCTTGGACCCTCCGCTACACTGTAACCCTACACACCCTTGCCGGCTGAGACCTCCCGGAGCTCCCACTGCAGCTCTGGAGTTCGATACATCTCGTCTGCCACCCTGGATCTGTGCTCGTCTCTGCTGTTCCAGCCTGCTGCTCCCGAGGGTCCGGCCGGACACTGGGATCAGCCGCCCAGAGGGTTTGTTGAAGCTTTCATCCATCCCTTTCCTGGGACCCCGAGCCGCCCCTGACAGCTGTGACTGGAACTGCACCGAAGGGGGGAGGGGTGCCTGGTAGCCGAGAGAGGCTGGCACTGGGTTTGTGGTTGTGTTTGCTGTTACTGCCATAGTTATTGTTGTTTGTTTGCCTTGCCGTACATATATATATATATTAGTAAAGAACTGTTATTCCTACCCCTCATATCTTTGCCTGAAAGCCCCTTAATTTCAAAATCATAATAATTCGGAGGGAAGGAGGTTGCATTTTCCATTTCAGGGGAGGCTCCTGCCTTCCTTGACAGACACCTGTCTTTCAAACTAGGACACCGATATAAATCATCTAGACTCTGGTAAGCTGTTCAAATTAGCACCAAGGCCAAACATGGGAGGGGCCCTTTCTAAAATAGAGACGAATGTAATTGCTAGCTTCAAGGACTTATCTCAAAAGCATCCGTTAAAAGTATCTAGAAAAGAAATAGAGGAACTATTACTCTGGGTGTGGAATGAGTTTCCAACCACTTTAGTGGGAGACCTATATTCACCTTCTTTCTGGGAAAGTATTAATTCTGTTCTGTATCATACCGCAACTTTAAGAGACGCCACAGCTCTCAAACTTTTAACACCAGCGCGCGTGATTTGTGAAGTGCTCCAGCGCTCAGCCCCACCCACCTCAATCCAAGGTGCGGCACTTCAAACTCCCCTCCAGCCCATATGGCTTGGGAGCCTTAAATCTACCGCGGAGAGCAAGGAAAAAGCGGCGAAAAGTTTTAAAGCCATGCAAGCAGCCGGTCAAATTGGGGAAGCGTGTGTAAAACCGTTTACCCCTGTAGAATTCCCTAAAATATCTCCTAAATATGATCCTTCAGCCATATGGGAGTGGCAGGCGCTGGGGGGAGGGGGCGCGAGTCTTGCGGAGGCGGCGGAAGGTACTTTCTCGGGCTCAATGTTACAACTTTTAATTGGTCCAAACGAAGAAGAAGATACACTCGTGTTACGTCTTTTTATACCCGCGCATGCCCGGCGGGGGGAAGAGGGGGCCCCGGTCACCTCGCAAAAAGCGGAGTTTACTCGGGAGGGCGTGGTTTCGACCGCGCCCGAAGCGCTCGTCCCGATAGATACCGAGGGGCGGTCCGTATTTTCCGAATCCGGGGTCCTGCCACCAGACAACCCATTCGCGCAGCCAGGGGAGGTCCCGGAGCTGCTGTCCACCCCACCCGTGACCCCCACGCGCGCCGGGTCCCCGATCACTTCCGCATTTGAGTCACATGACGCGGGCCAGCCAGCGGCGGCGCCTGCTTCTGACGTCATTACGTCCGCCGCTGCCGAGTTCCCTTTACTTCCGCATTTGGAACAGCTAGTTACTACGCATGCGCTATCAGCCATAGCCCCCCCCCCCCCCCCCCCCCCATCCTCGGGTGCCGCGGTTGCCTCGGCAACGGCAGTCGGCCGTGTTTTTACGTCTGCCGCTTCAGATTCTATGATATATTCTATGGCGAGCGGGACGGTCGGGCCCACCCCCAGCCCCGCCCCAGTCTCTGGCCAGGCGAGCAGCCACACCCCTAACCCCACCCCAGCCACGGTCCCGGTCCTCGGCCGTGGCACCCCTAGTCCAGCCCCACCCCCGCCCCCACCGCCACCCCCGGTTCCAGCTTTCAGCCAAGCCTCTGCTATGACCGCCGCTCGACTGACAGTTGCACAGAGCCATGCTGTGCCGACAGCCACGGCACCTCCAGCCTGCACTGCTTTTCCACCTGCGACTGCAACCTTCCTGCACACAGCTTCAGCTTTTACAACAATCACCGGTTCTTCCTCGGCTGCATTCACATCAGCATTGCATCGACAACCAACCATCTACCACCGTGGCATTTCAACAACTGTCCCTCCTGACGTCAAGATGACAGCACCACTCCCTGGTTCAACAAAACCTCAAAGGCATTTTCCATTCAGCACCACCAGACAAGGATCCACCCTCTCTCCAGAAGAAACGGAGGACTTTTTTAGATATCTTTTAACTCCCACTCCTGGGCAACAGGATCAAAGCTATACCATCCCTACTCACGAAGGAGTCTCGGATAGAGACACATCATTTCAAGCACATTCTCCTCAAACTGCTCAGGGACATTTAGCTGATCTGGGATTCTCACAACCTGAGGTGCCTGCTCAAGATCTCAGTGCTGAAGATATAGTGACCATCACAGCTTCAGAAGGCATTCCTATATCTTCTCAGCCTTCATCTTATTATTTTACTGCAAGCACTGAAACTCCAACTCTTCGCATGCCACTTTCAAAGCTTCGGTTTTCACAACAACAGGCCTCTGGTCCCTCATCACATCAAATTCAATTTCAGCTTTCAGATGACTTCGTGCATCATCTTTTTTTACGACTTAGGGAATGTGCAAGACACTATCTACCTCAACAGGCTGGAGCACTGGGTCCCCAATCCTCACCCATCCCGCATGGTGGCAGGTTCCCACCCCCATCCACTGTATATACTCCTTCCACATCCACATGGTTGCCACCTGCGATGGCGGTATCAGCCATTCCTTCTCCATATCCTTTCAGTGCACAGCCACAATTTCCTTTCCCTATTCCTCAAACAGGAGGGGGAGGTGGGGATGGAATGCATGGATTCTTCGGTCAAGAAGGAACTGCATCCTCTCAAGTTGCAAGTCCACAGAATGCTGTTATGGACTTGGTCCCATCTGACAGGTATATGTCAAGAGATAGGTCTGTTATAACAGACTGGTCAAGCATCAGGAAAAAAGGACTCAAAGAGAGAGACTTTAACATGGCAGACACAGATAGCATTGTAATGCCAGTAACATAGTCCAGACAAAACCCTCCTGTCTGGAGACCCATGGATCATCAAATCATCAAAGATCTAATGGATGCAGTAAAAAACCATGGATTGGGAAGTCCATACTTCAAGCAACTTTTAAGAGGCACATTCAGCAACTATGACATGGTACCTTTCGACTGTAGAAGCATTGCCTCAACAATTTTTACAGATGCACAACTTTTGCAATGGGATGCAAGATGGAGAAGAGCACTGAGAGCTGAGACAAAGATACGCAGGAGGACCACATGCAGCTCTCACATTACCACAATTAGCTGGTGATGAACCTCATCACAAACCAGAAGAACAAGTCGTGCTTTTGCCTCGAGATGTGCTTGCAGACATTAAAGAAGCAGCACAAAAGGCAATTTTACAAATCCCACCAACCGGAACTTCAGAAGGTGTTTACACGGAAATAAAGTAAGGTCCTACTGAAACTTTCACTTCATTTGTCGATCGACTCACGCAAGCTGTGGACAGACAAGTCAGTGATGAAGCAGCGAAACCACATCTACTGCGAAGTCTTGCATTTGCAAACGCAAACACCGAATGTAAACGTATAATCAGTGCCATGACTGGCCACCCGACCATAGCTGAAATGATAGAAGCATGCAGCAAGGTGGGCACACCTCAGCATGTTGCAACACTCCAAGCAAACATTTTGGGACAAGAAATCGGGAAAATTCTTCAAGCGCAAGATGAAAGATTTTCAAAAACTTTAGCAGCGCTTCGTCAGATCTACAACAACATAACTCCACAGAAGTAATGGTCATAGGATTCACCTGATGTTTCTTACATCAGAGCACATTTTTCTCTTTCAGGATTTTTGGCAAAGGGAAATGTATAAGCTGATAAATTGACCATGGTCATTTCAAACACATTGCCAAACATTTTTGAGCAAGCAAAACTGAGTCATGCATTTTTTCATCAGAACGCACAAGCACTGATGCGGACAGTCAAATAGTACAAGGTTCACCCCAAATTGTAGAATTAGCAGCAGTTGTTCGAGCATTTCATTTATTTCAAGAACCATTCAATTTAGTTACGGATTCAGCTTATGTAGCAAATATAGTCAAAAGAATAGAAGGCTCACTTTTAAAAGAGGTTGATAAAGAGAATCTGTATTCTTATATGTATGAAAGAACTGTTAGATCAGAGAAATCACAAATATTTTGTTTCTCACATCAGGGCGCATTCTTCTCTTCCAGGATTTTTGGCAGAAGGAAATGCCCAAGCAGATAAATTGACCATGGTAATTTCAAACACTTTGCCAAACATTTTTGAGCAAGCAAAATTGAGTCATGCATTTTTTCATCAGAACGCACAAGCCCTGATGCAGACATTTCGCATTTCCAAAGATCAAGCGAAGGCCATCATTAGTGCTTGTCCGGATTGTCAGCTTGTGCAACCCCCTGTATCCACAGGAGCAGTCAATCCAAGAGGATTGCAAAGTCTGCAATTATGGCAGACAGATGTTACAAAATACCCATCTTTTGGGAGATTTAAAAATATTCATGTTTCTGTGGACACTTTTTCGGGTGCAGTCTTTGCTTCCCTTCACACAGGCGAAACAGCGAAACATGCCTGTTGGCATTTTTTGCAAGCATTTGCATCATTGGGCATTCCTCAAGAAGTTAAAACAGACAATGGTCCAACTTATAGAGGACGAACCCTTGACACATTTCTGAAAAATTGGGGTGTTCGTCACACATTTGGCATTCCTAATTCTTCTACGGGCCAAGCCATCATTGAAAGAACACACCACACCTTAAAATGACTTTTGGACTGACAGAAAAGGGGGGAAGCAGAGGCTACGCCTCAGATGCAATTGAGCAAAGCTTTGTATGTTTTAAATTTCCTAAACAGCTCTTTCGCAGAACCTACTCCGCCAATTATCAGGCATTTTTCAAATAGTACTCAGGCGAAATTGAAAGAAAATCCTTTGGTCTTGATCAAAGATTTAGAGACCGGAAAGATCGAGGGTCCATTTCAACTAATAACTTGGGGCAAAGGGTATGCTTGTGTCTCAACAGGTGCCGGACCGAAGTGGATTCCAGCAAAAAACGTGAAACCTTATCGAGTCCAGAAACAAGCAGGAATCAACTCTGCGAACAAGGAAGCGAGCACGCAAACGTGAATCAGTGGCAACACCGCTGTTGATGCCACAGACGTCAGTCATCTTTATGTGCAAGAACTATGGACTGAGTCTTATGCAAAAGTGTGAAGAAAGTTAATGGTGTCAATCTTGTATGTAAAAGTGTTGTACAGGTTGTGTTGCAGATCAGAGATTCCTGTGTGAGATAAAGCTGTTGAACATGAAGCTCAATCAGGTATTACACTAGTGCCTCATCTCACTGGTTGCTTTAAGCAATGCAGTTTTCCCAGTGAGACAACCAAAAGAAAATGTTTGGGAAACCTTGGCCAATGCATCAGGGCTAGACACCATTTGTCTAACTCACTCAAGGCCAAAGAAACCATTTTCAACATGTTTGGTTGGTTTGCCAGGAGCCAAGTGGCTACCTTCCAAACATGCTCATCTAAAGCTTTCACAGTTCAGTTTGAATCAAGTGGAAAGCTTGGATGTTTGGACCAAATCCCTTCCTGAAGCTCCTTACGAACCTCAGGAACTGGAAATTCTTGGTTCAGCAAAGATGGAGTTTTGTGTAATATTTAGTTCTCCAGGGTTGAAACAAAATAAAGACAAAGTAACAGATGTCACTCCAAATCACAAAATATATAGAAATGCAACATTTTGGTGCAATTCAACAGTAAAAATGAATGCATTGTTCAACCAGGATCCATTGCAATTGCCACGAGGGATGTTTCTCATTTGTGGGGACAGAATTTGGCCTGCAATCCCCTCAAATGTCAAAGGTGGTCCATGCAGCATTGGGAAACTTTCTTTGTTAACACCTGATGCAAACATGATAAAAGAACATAAATGCAGAGAAAAAAGATTCGTTGAACAATATAAATCTGATTGTAATGACAAATTTACAGCTTGGAATTTTGGACAAAGGTTTACTGCAGCTCTCCTTCTACCTGGTGCTGCTGCAGGAGCAGCCTTGAGACAATTAGATCAATTAGGCTGCTGGCTAAGAATTCCCATGCTGTCTCTCTCGCACTGAGCGACATGTTAACTGACATTCAAAGTGTGAGACAAGCGACTCTGCAGAACAGAGCAGCAATTGATTATCTTTTATTAGTGCATGGACATGGATGTGAAGAATTTAAAGGTATGTGTTGCATGAATTTGTCAGATCATTCGAAATCCATCCATGAGAGTATACGGCAGTTAGAGGATGGTATTGCTAAGCTCGGAGAAGAAAATGAATCCTTCTCGAACGATCTGTTCAATTGGTTTGATCTTACACCCTTATGGAGAAAAATTTTAAAGATATGTTCGTGTGTGTTAGTTATTGTTGTCATTCTTTTAGTATTTGTTCCATGTATACGCCACTGTACCAGACGAACCATGGACAAAGCTGTCAAAGAGGTGTTCTTGGTTCAAACAGAAGGGGGACATGTTGGAGTCCAAAGTGCAGGGAATATTTCTCTGCCTGTTTTGAAGGGTTTTACCCCCCTGGACAACCCTGTCTTTGACCTTCGTCCATGGAGAAAATTACCTACCCTCTGGGAGGAAGTAGAATCTATACTGGTGTGAATTAGGTCATAGAACATTACATAAGATTGTCACAGGGTGAAAATTTAAAGGTGTTGGGTTTGTCAATTTAGCAAAATAGATAAGAAACAAAACCTCCAAAATGGAGGATTGTTGTTGTTTTAGGCCTTCTTCTTTCTTCTTTCTTTACTCCATATTCTGCGGCAAAAGTGGATTGAAATGATTGGGTGAAAAATGCCGCAGTTCCTTTCATGTGACAGAACGATTTATTGAACATTGGTAGAAAAGTAAAAATATCTTTCGTTTCAGGATTTCATTGGTTAATTTACCTATAAAAGAACAGCGTTATCTTGATAATTGGACTTGTTCTATGCGCTTCCTAAGAGGAGTCACGCCGCTCTGTCTGGGCTCCCCTGATAAGAATTAATAAACAACTATCTGAGAGCAAAGCGTGGAAGAGTCCCGTTCGTCTGCGGAGCCCAGGTAAGGGCTCAGGGAATCCTCCCCCATCAGGGGAGGCTCAATTAAGGCACAAAAAAGTGTCATAGGGCACTGCAAATTACAGGTCAAGAGCCAAGCACTGTGTACCTTCCCATGAAACGTGCAGATTTAGACTGGCATCTGCAACACTCTCCTGCTTTGCAGAAGAGTCTGCTGAGCTGGGCCTGCGAAGTCTGCGTAAAGTCCCTGGCCGTGCCAACCCTGCAGTGGGTGAGCCAACAGGAGTGGCTCAAAGTGCCAAAGCGCAGCGACCGGCCGCTCGTCAATGCAGTCACCGTGTTCACAGATGCAGGGAAAAAGTCACAGCGAGCGGCAGCCACCTGGCTCGTGGGCGACCAGTGGCACCATCAACTGATTCAAGCAGTGCCAGGAGACTCGCTCCAAACATTAGAGCTGCGAGCAGTAGTGTGGTCCTTTGGAAACTGGAGAAACAGCGAACTGAATGTTGTCACAGACTCCATGTATGTGGCGGGAATAGTACAGCGTATCGAAAATTCACGCATTCGAGATGTTCAAAATATGCAATTAAGAGACCTGCTCCGACAACTATATGCAGCTATTCAGCAAAGAAATCAACGTTATGCAGTGATACATGTACGAAGCCACATGTGGAAGGAAGGCCTAGGAGAAGGCAACCAACAAGCCGATAATTTGGTAGCCGCTGTTATTCCAGTAAACGAGTTTGCAAAAGCGAGAGAAGCCCACTCCACTTTTCACCAGAACGCGAGGGGCCTGCGAAAGCAGTTTCAGATCACTTTTGAAGAAGCAAAAGGAATTGTCCGCGCCTGCCCCACTTGCAGCCATCCTGGACCTGGTTTGGGTTTAGGAGTAAACCTGCGAGGTATGGGACCCTGCGAAGTGTGGCAAATGGATGTTACCCATGTGCCCAAGTTTGGTCAACTAAAGTATGTGCATGTGTCAGTAGACACCTTCAGTAAGTTTGTGTGGGCCGCTGCTCAGACTGGGGAGGAAGCAGCCCAAGTGATCCACCATCTGACTAGCAGCTTTGCAGTAATGGGTGTCCCTAGTCAAGTGAAAACAGACAACGGCCCAGCATACACAAGTGAAAAGCTGCGAAAGTTCTGCCAGCAATGGGGAGTCAAACAAGTCACCGGGATGCCTCACTCCCCGACGGGGCAAGCTATTGTTGAGCGGACACATCAAACTCTAAAAACCTACTTAGCTAAATTTAAAGATGTAGCAGATTATCGCTGCCCTGTGCTGTGTACCAGCCGCGGGGGTATTCGCCCCCACGCCGGAGGCTGCAATTACCTCCTGCAGGCAGCGACTGCGAGATAAAATCTCCCCGAAGCCGCCCTGCCGCTCCGCTTGGAAATCGGCTCGGTCGGAACAGCCCGGAGCGGGGGGGCCTGGCAGTCTCAGCCCCCCAGGATCCCAGAGGCGAAAGAGGCAAGAGAGAGGACCAGTCCATAAATTCCGAGATTTATTATCTCGAGAGCAGTGGGGGTGAACCGGGGTGAACAGGTAACTCGTCGAACTGGTCAAACTGGTCACAGAACTCAGTGGGCTCCGAGGTTTTGAATCGGGGCGGCACAGAACAAATAACCAATAGGAAACAGACATAGAGGTGGGTTTCAGAGACACAGAACCAATAGCTAGGTTACAGAGGAGGGAATTAACAGAACGAACCTATTGACAACCGAACTTATCAGAACTTTCTGGAGAAGTGGTGTGGGCTCAGAACCGGGTCCTGCTCCCAGACTGGTCCTGGCTCTCCGGGTTGGCTGCCCATTGGGCAGGCATGCTGTGACAGATGGCAGGCGATCCTCGGGCGGCCCGAGGGACCCCAACATCTCCCCAGTTTTTTCTTATTAATTTTACAGAGAGTGCTTAAAGCAGGACAACATTACAATGAACAAACAGGTTACAATGAAAAACAGTAGGAGTGAACAAAGCAGCAAATTATTAACAGGACAATTAAGTGATTCCCTCATTCTGTAAATGGTCTACATCGTTTTTACCTTGGGGTACGTATGGTTTTATCCATTTCCCTGGGACCCACTTTGGGCCTGCAGGGGTGGATACACACCCAAATCCTCTTCCCCACGTTATTAGCGGGAAAGTGCCTTTAGCTTCTTGTGTCTCTGGATCCTTTATCATAACTGGTGGTCTTTGCTTGAATTTTAATTTTATGTCTGTGTTGAAATGAATAACTACTGGTGGATCTGGGTTCTCAGCAGAGCAATTTAGGAAGTTCATAACAAAGAGGGCCTTCGTCAAACGGAGGACAGGATTGTTGGTTTCGTCTCCTCCTTTTTGCTGTTGCAGCACTCTCCTTAATGACTGATGTGTCCTCTCCACGATTGACTGTCCCGTCGGGGAATGTGGAATGCCTGCTTTGTGGTGGATTCCCCAATTTTGTAGGAATTTCCTGAGGGCAGCAGAGACGTACGCTGGGCCGTTGTCTGTCTTTATCTGTTTAGGGACTCCGAGTGTAGCAAACGCATGCATTAGATGGTTTGTGGCATCTTTTGCCTTCTCCCCAGCATGGGCAGAGGCGAACACGGCTCCTGAATAAGCGTCTACAGATACATGGACATATTTGAGCCAGCCAAAAGATGGAATGTGTGTAACATCTGTTTGCCACAGCTCGTTGCTCCCTAACCCTCTAGGGTTGACCCCACTGCCAAGTGAAGGCACTTGGAATTTCTGACAGTTAGGGCATGTCGCCACAATGGCTCTGGCCTGTTCACGGGTGAGATGGAACATCCGTGTTAGAGCCAGAACGTTTTGATGGAAAAAGGCATGGCTCATCTTTGCCTGATGAAACAGGTCTGGCAAATTTGCAGTTTGTACAGGTAATGCCAATTCATCTGCTCTCCGGTTCCCCTCGGCGATAAAGCCTGGAAGATCTGTATGCGATCTCACATGCATCACAAAGAATGGTTGCTCTCGGTGGGATATTAGATGTATCAGTTTCGAGAGCAAGCGATAAATCAATGGATTTTTTGCTTCTTTGAGTAGTCCATTTTCAGCTCTGGATATAATTCCTGTGACATAGGCCGAATCTGAGATCAAATTAAATGGTTCCTGAAACTTTTCGAATGCTCTAACAACGGCTGCTAGCTCTGCTACCTGTGGCGAGCCAGGCACCTTTTCAACATCAGACTCCCACTTCTGTGTCTGAGGATCCCTCCAAGTTATGACAGACTTGTGGGATGCTCCGGAGCCGTCTGTAAAAATGGTCAGTGCATCCAGTGGCTTTGCACTTTGGATGGTTCTAGGAATAATTTTCAGTGCCGAATTAAATAATTTGTGTTTTGGAAAATGAATTGAAATTTGACCTGGGAAGCTGTCCAGAGCATATTGTAAAGAGACACTGGTTTGAAGTAAATGCTCTAAAGCCTCATTGGTTAGAGGTAAGTAGATGCATGTAAAATCACATCCGGCTAAAATCTGGAGGCGAGATCGTGCTTTTATAATGAGCTTTGCCATGAGTTCCTGAGGCGTGGTGATGCTTTTGGATGGTGGATGTGCTAGGAAAACCCGCTCTATTATTAACAAGTGGTCTCTTTGCACAGCATCCCACTGGAAAATCAACCCATAGAAATGTGGTATGACTCCTAGGACGGCAAATTGAAATGGCAATTGTGGGTCACACCTGTGGGCTTGTTTGGACTCCAGCGCCTGCTGCACTTTACCTATAGTTTGTCTGGCTTCAGGTGTCAAAGCTCGTGGAGAATTCAGGTCGCCGTTTCCTCGAAGTAGGTTAAAGAGAGGTGCTAGGTCCTCTGATGTCAGTCCCAGAAGCGGTCGGATCCAGCTGATGGATCCGCATAACTGATGTAACTCCTGCAATGTCTTGGGATTTCCATTAATCTTTATTTTTTGTGGTGTTATGCTAGTGTCAATGATGGAGAGTCCAAGATATTTCCATGGACTTGTGACCTGAACTTTGTCTTTTTGTATTTCAAATCCCTCTTTTTGCAAGGCTTCTGTGACTCTTTCTAAGGTCCATTCTAGGTATGACTGATTTGGGGAGCAGACTAATATATCGTCCATGTAATGTAATATGATGGACTTTGGGCAATTTTTCGGATTGGGCCCAGTATGCTTGCAACATACCATTGACATATAGTCGGGCTGTTTTTCATCTCCTGAGGGAGGACTCGCCAGTGAAAGCGCTGCATTGGGGCTCCCCGATTAATGAATGGGATGGAGAAAGCAAATCTAGGAGCATCGGCCAGGTGCAAGGGGATCTGAAAGAAACAGTCCTTGATATCAATGACTGCCAATTTCCAGCCCCTCGGGAGCATAGAGGGAGATGGCATTCCTGGCTGGAGAGCTCCCGTGTCCTCAATTACACTATTTATCCTTCTCAGATCTTGGAGGAATCGCCAGCTGTCTTTCCCTGTCCTTTTTATTACAAACACTGGGGAATTCCAGGAACTCTTGGATGGTTCGATATTGCCTTTATTTAATTGTTCCTCCACGAGCTGATGGAGAGCGCTCAGTTTTTCTATAGGCAAGGACCACTGTGGATGGATCCAGATAGGATCATCTCTTTTCCAATTCAATTTCTGGATAGGGCGCTCCACAGTGGCCCTCAGGGAAAATCCCGGGGTTCTGGTGTTACTTCCACCCGGGTCCCCCATTGGGACATAAGATCTCTCCCCCATAATGTGAATCCGAATCCATAACAAAGGGTCGGATAGAGGCTATCCTACCTTCAGGTCCCTCTATTTGAATAATATCCTTGCTCCGGTGGGCGGACACAGATCCACCTACCCCCGAAACGAGGCTATCTTTGAATTGCAGGTTTCACATTTGAGGCCAATCTGTTGCCGAAATGATAGTTACGTCAGCTCCTGTATCAATCATGCCTGTAATGGAATGGGAGTTATTGTTATTAGACAGTCTACAGTCAAGCATTGGACGATCCTTCCCCATCACTTCTGCCCAGTACCTGCCAGGGGACTTGCTCCCCTCTGGAAAAGTCGCTGGCAGCACGAATGCCTGTGCAATATTGTAACCTTTAGGGAGGAAAAATGGCGGAAAATGACATTTAACAATAACATTAAATTTCCCCGCGCTGTCCAGCTGGGCTAATCATAGAATTACTTCTACTTCTGGCAGTGTGCTGTAAGGATGTCCGAAAGTAAATTATAAAACCAGTACTTATCACGCTGCTGAGGTGACAGGGAGGTTGTAGACTTGCTGATTATTTCATATGAGTTCCATCCAGTAGTTTTGCTGAGAGTTTTTTGAATTGAGGCAGCTTTTTCATTTGTATCCCCACGCGAACCTGCCTCCTTGTTTTCGCGCGGAGAGGTCAGTTTTGTGGCAGCTTTCCTGCAGTTGGTGGTTCAGGTGCAGGACCTTTTTGGTCTGGCTGAAATGAGAGACTTGGAAACACAATGGTTAGGTGCGGGGGCACGACAGAATTTTGCAGCGTGGCCCTTTTTTCCACAACCTCGTACAAACCCACAAGGCTTATCATTTTTGTTTTCCTCCACATTGGCAGGATGTTGCTAAAAACTTTCCTGTTGACTCCTCTTTATTTCCCCTGTGTCTCTATAGAATCAGTCACATGCCTCATGCAGGCCTCTGTGATCAGCAGCAGAGATGGAGGAGGTTTGAAATGCAGTGTTTTAATGACTGCTTTACATGTTTCATTTGCATTCAATTTTGCAAAGTCAGTTATAATTCTTTCATGGACAGAGACATCATCAATTCGAGCCTCGACCGCTGCTGTTAATCGGTCCACAAAGTCCATAAAGTCCTCATCTGGGCCCTGCTTGATAGCAGTGTAGCTGATCTTTATGGTAGTTTTTGAAGGCATTGTAAAAAATACCTTTTCTGCAACCCCCCATATTATTTCCAGGACCTCTCTGGGTATATGGTTTGCTTGGTCCTGTGGCTTAGTAAATTGCCCTTCCCCTATTAAATGATCCAATGTGACATTGGCATAATTAGCATTTCTTAATAATATTTGCAGCTGCTCGTCTAGCCGTTCTTTCCACAAGCCCTTCCATAATTTGAATTCAGTAATGGATAGTAGGCTTGAAAAAATTCTTTTTATATCATCTGGTATCAAAACATTTGCCGTACAAGTTGCATTAAAAATATTTTTAAAATACTGGCTATCCTTACTGTATTGTTTATATGCTTTACAGATATCTTTGAGGTTATTACAATCAAATGGTTTCCATTGAGGATTCAATCCTTGCCTGTTATAAGTAACTGGGGCAGCAAAAAGATCGGCAGTAGCTGCAGCAGCCTCATTGTTTACAAACTCATCTAAGATGGAGTCTCTTCGGCCGGAGCAGGAAGAGAGGCGGGTAGGCTGAGCTCCCGAGCCCTGATGGACAAGGGGTCGGTGGGGCGGTGCGACCTGAAGGGGGCGGCGTGGGAACCTCCGTCTGACTCCTCCCCTGCGATGTCGTCACAGGGAGGAGCAGGGGGCAGGTGCCGAACCGCCCTTGCATGACGTCAGGGGGAGGAGTGAGCAAGATTGACAGGTCTGGAGGACTCAGGGGGAACACCCGGTGAAGAGGGAGGGGTTCCGGGAAGACAACCGAAAGGGGATTGTGGGAAGAAGAAGGGGTCTTTGCACGCGGTGCCATGTGGCCGTCGCCATTTTGAGACTCTGGGGGAACGCCCCCTGAAATGCCTTTTTTACTTTTTACGTTTAAACTGGGGCTTTTAACTGGGAAAAATGACGGGAGAGAGGTTTTGGGACAGATCAGAGCTAGTCGGGCCAAGGACTTACACTGACAGGGATACGAAGAAATGCTGAGACAAGAGCAGGATGCAGGAGGCAGTTCCTGAGCCCTTTGGCTTTTTCCTTTTTTCAGTATTCCTCGCTGAAGGGGACAAGGGAAAGGAAAACGGGTTTTTTGGGAAGGAGGGGGGAGGAGAACTGGAGGTTGAATACTGCTTCAGTGGCTTTTTTCTTTACTTTCTTGTCCAGTATAACTGCATTTTTGATTTGCATTTAGAAGTGAATAAATTCTTCCACAGATTTGTCTTTAAAAGCTTTGCAAATCCCTTATTCGATCTCCTACCAGGTTCCAAAATGAGATTCTTTTCACATCAGTTACTGTTACTGCGAGGAAAGTAAAAGAAAATCCATCTTATAAGCCTTTTCAACACTCTTTTGAAAATTTAAAACCCCCCATGCTCAGGGAATGGAAACTTGGGAAGATCCTCTCTTTGAGGTGCTGATGTCCGATTTCCCAATTTTAAAACGAACAGAAAATAGACAAAAAGGTTTCAAGACAAAAAGGTTTCAAAACAGGCAGAAAAGCACCTCCCTCTACCTTCCTTTGTTTAAAACGCAGAAAAGAAAAAAAACGGCCAGTGAACCGAGGCGCGCTTTTGCCCAAGGGAAAAGGGATGCTCTCAGAGCAGAGGACAGACAGACAAAAGACAGCCCAGGGGCACAAAAAAAGGTAAAATACTTACCAAAACTCGATCCACTGGAACGAAAAAACACCAGAAAGTCCTCCGGTTTTCAGCGTCGGTCTTCGTGGCCGAAACACGAGGGTTTTCAGCTCCGCCTTCGCAGCGCCGCTTTTCTCGAACGAGATGCGGTTTGTGCGAAGAAACTGCAGTCGCCGGGGTTTTCGGCTCCGGGCAGGGAGCCTGCCACTGAGTTCTGCAGGGACCGGGTTTCAGGTCCGTGTTCCGGGCGCCAGCGTATCGCTGCCCTGGGCTGTGTACCAGCCTCGGGGTATTCGCCCCCGAGCCGGAGGCTGCAATTACCTCCTCAGGCAGCGACTGCGAGATAAAAATCTCCCCGGCGGCTGCTTCGGAGCCGCCCTGCCGCTCCGCTTGGAAATCGCTGCTCGGTCGGAGCGCCGGAGAGCGGAGCGGGGGGGCTGGTGGTCTCAGCCCCCCAGGATCCCAGAGGCGAAAGAGGCAAGAGAGAGGACCAGTCCATAAATTCCGAGATTTATTATCTCGAGAGCAGTGGGGGTGAACCGGGGTGAACAGGTAACTCGTCGAACTGGTCAAACTGGTCACAGAACTCAGTGGGCTCCGAGGTTTTGAATCGGGGCGGCACAGAACAAATAACCAATAGGAAACAGACATAGAGGTGGGTTTCAGAGACACAGAACCAATAGCTAGGTTACAGAGGAGGGAATTAACAGAACGAACCTATTGACAACCGAACTTATCAGAACTTTCTGGAGAGGTGGTGTGGGCTCAGAACCGGGTCTCTCCCGGACTGGTCCTGGCTCTCCGGTCGCTGCCCATGGGCAGGC